>RJWT010004338.1:0-33673 GCA_004365215.1 Cuniculus paca | reverse complement strand
CACACACACACACGCATTCCCTCTGCTGTTCACTTATTGCTGAAATTTCATTATAATGAGTATAGTATTCCAAATTTCATTCTATCAACAAATAATACTAGCCAACTAAAGTGATCTTGATGTTCGTCTCTCTGCTAAATTCATATACTGAAATCCTAATCCTAATGTGATGGTATCAAGAGATGCAGTCTTTGGGTTAGAGGGTAAAGCACTCATAAACGGGATTAGTGTCCTCGTAAAAAGAAGACAAAAAGCTAGTTAGCTGTCTTTGAGCCTTGTGGAGAAACAATAAATTGGCACTGTGTAACACAAAAGAGGATCCTTTCTAGAACCCAACAGTGCCAGCCTCTTTGACTTCTGACCTCCAGAACTATGAGAAATAAATTTCTGTTCTTTATAAGCACAACATTTTTGACATTTTGTCATTGCAGCCCAAAATAATGCACCTAATAATTATCAGTAAGCACTAGAGGCCATATGCTTAGAGTTCCTTAATGTTTGCAAAGCTAAACTACCTCAGACTTCTTCCTTTGTCTTGGTATTTATAACATTGCTCATTGGCCTCCAGGTTTTACTACTGACTTTTGCACAGAATTTGCTATCTCAATATGTGGACCCAGCCAGCCACAGGAATGAAGCCTTTTCTTCACCTCATGCCAGCTTAGTGTGGCTTCAGGCTTAGTTTTGATAGCAGTGTTTTCAGGAGCTCTTTTCTTGTCATCAGCTGAACACTCACCAGCAGATCATATCTCATCCCTTGGGGCTTCAGTTCTATCCTGATATATGAAAGGAGATGGAGTAATAAACACATAGGTGGTTTAGAAAGGAAGTCTAGGAGCCAAAATCACCTAGAAATGACTAGGGAAAAAGGGGTATCCAGCAACAAAAGCATTGCCCTGGAAAGGGAACAGAGTGGACTACTGAGAAACAGGAGCTGCTTTTGAGGTCATGGTGCCAGGTGAGGGAAAACAGAAGACACAGAAACAGAAAACTTCATGGGCAGCAATAGGCAAAGAGTGCACCTTGACCTTCTGGGGGTCAGGGACAACACCCAAAGAAATTTCCCTTTGCCTCTGTTTAACAGTAGGTTCTTGGAGTAGTAGCTGAATTGTGTACCTAAATGCCAAGCGAGCATTTATTTAGAGCTTTCCACTGGGAAATTGCTCTAGAAACAGGATAACCAGGTAGAGATTACTGTAATATGCCTGGTGAGAAATTTTAAGCCAAAGTCTTAGCTATAGGAATTGAATGGAGAGCAATGTGTACACATGAAATTTGCTTTCCTGGATGTGGAAATTTAATAGTGGTAAGAAGCATTAATCTAATAGTTATGTAAATATTTACCAAATTACTGATTTTAAGATGTACATGAATTCTTCTGATTTAACATCTTTGAAATTGTAATGTGATTTACAATTCCTGATGGGCCATCCACAGTTTGCTTTATTAGTTATAATTCACTGTCCGTGTGGAGGCATTAAAAATTCCAGAATAGATAAAAGCAGCTCCCAGAGACAAAAGTGGAACTCTTTTTTAAGACATGCCACACCATCAACACTGCAGATGACACAATAAATGGTATTGTGTGAGCAAACACGGACATCAACCACTGTGACTTGAAAAGTATTTCAGATTCCTTGCATTTGGAGGGAGCATGAAGGCACTAAACACCAGTTGTTCTTGCTTTTTATATACGTAAACAAATGGGATATTGTCAAGTATAAGTGCAGAAATCTTTTCAAAAGTGTAAAGCAACACTTCTATATAGTAAAAGTGAAACATCACAGTTTAATTGGCAATATTTTTATTACATAATTTATCTTGAAATCGGTAGATTCGATGAAGTATTGTGATAACTGTTATGCTTTCAGTTGTGGTACAAATAAGTAAGGCAGCAAAAGTCAAAAACACAGATATAAAGGAGGTAATATATCTAGTAAAAGCTAACTTTCAGATGTGGCAATAAGGATAAGACGTTAGTGATGAACAAAGGTTCACATACTGAAGAAGTAGAGCAGAGGATGCTTGAGAAGACAAAACATGAGGTACAGAGCCCCATGAGAAAGAAGACAGCCATCACTGAAAGGAGGCAAGGAGGTATTGGGAGACGAACCTAAAGAGGTAGGCAGTAGCCACTTCCAAAAAAGGCATATGATGGATTTGGGACTTTTATCATGAGATTATTGAAAGGCCATAGAAGGTGTTAGGCAGTAGGGTGACGGGAACAGCTTGGTTTCTAAGCTTGTTGTGTTTATAAGGCAAGGAAAGCCTCAGAGATGAAGAGGAATGGACTCTGGAAGATCAATTAATATCTATTTTGGCTGTCTAGTGTCTGGCACTAGAACAGTGACAGTGGAAACCTGTGAAAGTGGAAATATTCCAGAGGTCTTTGAAGGTATTGCAGGCAAGACTTATCTTAAAATAGGCTGCAGAGGGTTCTGACAATGAACAACTTTATCCGTGAATTTCAGTGTTGTGCTTTACTCTTAGTGGTTGACTTTATACTCTGGCAGTGTGAGCAGTGGGGATGGTTAGTGGCAGGGAGATTGTTGAGGTATTTAAGAAGTATTAGGTATATGTAGGTTGTGGATAAAACATTTAACATTCATGAGCACACATACAATTAGGCGAACTGTGGTGCCATTTTTGAGATAATGAGTACAGAAGGAACAAATTTAAGGACAGCTACACAAAGACTAGTTTTGAAAAAACTTAATACTGAATTCCTTCTGATTGGTGAGAGAGGGACAGAGAGACAGAGAGAGAACATTCTTATATATAATCACATAGACCCAGAGCTTACCAGAGACATCCAGGTATCCAGAATGCTGGACATATGACTTTCTAAATAGATGGCAATGAAATCTACATCCTGGATAAGAATAATGAAGTAGACTGGATGATGGCTCACTCCCCAAATATATCTATGCCCTAGTGAATTTGTTAATCCTGCCTCATTTGGAAAATAGGCCTTTTAAATTAAGGATCTTAAAATGGGAGATCATTCTTTATTTTTAAGGTTGGCCCTAAATCCAATGCAAGTGTCTTTATAAAAGACAGAGACACAAAATAGAAGGCCATGTGAAGATGGAGGCAGAGCCTAGAGTGACTGCGTGACAAGCCAAGGAATGTCTGCAGCCACCAGAAGCTCACAGAGTCAAGCAACACACTCCACCAGAAGCTCACAGAGTCAAGCAACACACTGTGGCTTTGAGCTTCTGGTGGAAATGCAGCTTTGCGGACGTTTCAGTGGCTTCTAGGACTTCTAGCTCTTAGAACTGTGAGAGAATATGTGTCTCACTCTAAGGTACCAAGTTTGTATTTGTGACAACAATCACAGAAAACTGATACCAATGTGTAGGTTCAGATTTTAGAGCAAAAAGGGGAAGATTGAGTTTTTGAGAAACTTCAGTATGCAAAGTCCTCTGGGGGAGAACAAGTCGGTGAAGAAAGAAGAGATAAACAGATAAGGAAGAAAAGTGCACTGTCATGGAAGCCAAGGGATGACAAAGACCCCAGAAAAACAGACTGACAACTCAACCAAAAGCTGCTGAACTAGAAAGCAGCAGGGCTCTAGTAGTGGCTCCTGGGTTGATGGATAACAGAACTCATGCAGATAAATGGCAGAGTGATGTAACTGCAATTGTACGTGTGGCGAAGTAGCTCTCAGTATTGTTCCCTTCCTTTTGCAACTAGACAGGTTTATGACTTGCTCTAACAGCAGAATGCGGTCTCAGTGATGTTGTGTGGTTTCTGCAGCTAGTTCAGAACTGGTCACTTCTCCCACCCTCGCTGGTACCCTCATGCCAAGGCCTTGAGCCATGATGTTGGGAAGAAGCCACAGAGCTCACACAAAGAGACCATAGGGTGGAGGCCTGGGGCTGCAAATGGAGAAGGCAGTTGATAGGTCTCACTGCTCCAGATTCAGCTACCATCTGAATCATAGCATACGAGACACCACTCCCAAAGCTACAAGGTCGAGCCCTTTTCCCTGATCCACAAAAGCCTCCAGGGGTAATGAAAGAAGTGTTAATGTTTCAAACCACTAACTTATTTCACACATGAGTAGTGTCAGAATGTGGATAAACAAGTGATGAAACATAATATGCTCCCGCTGTATGAATCCATTCCTAATAAGACACAAAAAGGAATTTCAGAGCCACCACAAGTCATTTAATTTTGAGCTAAATTGATACTTCGAAAACTTTTAGCATAAAAGTTAAAATGTTAAAATGCATTCTGCGATATATCAGAAGATTACCTTATTTTCTTATGAAATTAGTAGTAGCTAAAGCCCACATGTATATCTTAACAATTTACTTTTTAAGTTTTAGCACACACGTAGCATCATACCCAAGCTTGAATTGTCAAAGACATGAAAATTAAGCTTTCTAGAAAAATTCGAAACCATGGACACTTACGCTAAATCTACGCTCTCTTACCAAAAACAAACAAACAAAAATCAAACCTGGAGGCTGAACATGATTCGAAATTTAATTTGAAAAAAATACATAATACCTCTAACAGTCTTAGGAATTATCCCTTAATCTTGTGTGCATGGAAAACTTATGTAGCAAAGTGTATTATACTCACCCAAGTTTGAATATTATATACTATAAATGAATTCTTATCAGGTCACTGGTTATAGTCAAAGAATATGAAGAAGAAATTATTTTGAGAGTATTTTGGAATTGTGGTTAAGGGATTGTGTTCTACATCTGCTCTAGCTTTCCTCCCACCTGCACCTAACAATGAACTGAATCTTGCTGGGAAAAGTTGAGAGCACAGTACAAACTAAGTTCCTTACAAATTAACATTCCCATGCTTAAAGGGGACCGTGAAAATATCTGGCCAATTCCACCAGGTTTCTCTTGTTGTTCATCAAAATTCCAACCAAATTGTTTTCTTTTGCTTTTTGTGAATGACTTCATATTATGATTTACAATGAAAATAACAACTTTTAGGAGGAAAAAAAAAATCTCATGTTTTCTAACCTCACACTATCTGTTAGGTCTTTCAAATGCTAAACAGAATAATTCTTAGTTTTCTGTTTTTAATTACTTGCAGGGCAATGAAAAGCTAGGTAGTTCAGGAATATAGAAAGATTCAAAACTTAATTGGATCAAGTTTATGTGTTTGTAAGATGGTAAATAGGTGTTTGAATAGAAAGAACTAGAGACACTAGAGCATAGCAACTGTTAAGATTATTATTGAAACTGGAAAAATGGGTGAAAATAATAAAGGATACAGTGAAAAGGGAAGAGAGCTTATGTTAGTCAACTTTTTGTCACCATAGTGAGTTCCCAAGATAATCAATAAAGAGAAAAGTTTCATTCTATCTCACAGTTTTGAAGATTTTGGTTCACATGTTTGTGGCCACTTTGCTTTTAGGCCTTCGTCCAAGACAGCACATCATGACGGGGCAGAAAGGCAAGAGACCAAGGTCCCACAATATCCTTCAAGGGCATTCCCTCCATAACTGACGACTTCCCACCAGGTCCCATCACTTAAAGCTGTGCACCATCTTCCAATACCACCACTCTGAGTTGAAGACTTCAACACATGGACCCACAGGGTTCCATTTAATATCCAAACTGTGGCAGGCTTAGATCTGGCCACAAGTTAAATGGCCAGGAAGCGAAGATGCTGAGAAACCAAGAACCCATACTCTACTCAGAAATTGTAGTTAAATCTTTCCAGAAATTTGTGAAGAGAAAGTTAGAAGTACAGAATTCTGATTGGAGAGAAATGAGAAAAATAAATAAGGATGTAATTGATTTTTCTTTCTTTTTTTAATGAAGCATCACATATCACAGGGTATTGGATGCATTTTGGTCAAGGAAATGAATACATTCCTAATTATGGTTTCCTACATTCCGCCTACCAAGCTTCAAATCCTAAATTCTCTGGGAGACTAATGATTGAGTAAAATTTACTTGATGGGCTTAAAATACTTAGAGTCAAATGAAGAACTTACATTTAAGGGTAAGTTGTTTACATGTTGTTTAATTAGTCTATCTGTATGATTATGGGAAAGGAAGGTAAAAGAATATCTTTTAAAAAGAGGACTATGGTTTTATAACCAATGTTCTTTATTATGCGATTAATGAACAAGATACAAGACACCCATGAAGTTACAGGGAGTGTAAAAGTAACATAAATAATGGCATTAAGTCACCTTGATGAGACCCCAAATCTCTACTTTTAAGTTCTTAGGTTTAGGGCATCTTTTTTTCTTAAAATATTGTTTTTGGCAAATAAAAACCTCATCCATAAAATATTGCTTAACATTTTTACCATAAAAATCACATTTGGAGATAAAATACCTCAGTGCAGTCACAGGAACAGAAGTCATGACAGCAGAAGCGCCTCTGTGCTGCCGTGTATTCTGACTTTTTCCACGCATATCTGTGGAGTAGTCAAATACGATTTGAAAAATTCGCATGTATAGTCCCTGACCTTTGGTCTATTTAATATTACTTTTCAAAGACCCCTTCAGGACCGTCGTTATTTCAGAATATGTTCCAGGTTTTTTTAAGTGAATGTTCAACATTCATGCTCAAATTTATTTCTTTGTTGAACAGACATTTCTTACCTTTTGAATGTTGAGTCTTGTGGAGTAAAACATAAAAAGAAAATGGATTTTCTTTCTGTTATCTTTAAGGGAGGATAATTATCAGGTAATATACGATCTGTTTGCTGTGTCTGCGGATGTTATCTAACCAAAAAGTGAGTGATCAGGGTGAAGCAAAGCAGATGGTGACGTATCTGGTTTGTGTCTGAGAGCAAGTGTATCAGAAGGCTGTGAAGTCCTGAAGTACGGGTCGCTCACCATGCCCACTGGCGCTCTGCACAAAAGCTTTTTAAATTTGAAATCACTATCAGGCATTTACTAGGGAATTTGAACATAAAAAACATATAACAAAATTATTTTGTCATATGTTATTTTGGATCACATATGCACACACATATAAATATTGAAACAAAAACATAAAGACTTTGTAATGGAGTTATTTAAAGTATACCAAATTTAAAGAATAGGAGATGAAAGATTGAATTCCTGCAAATTAAATGTTTTAGAGAAATTTACATGGCTTTTTTTGTTTTAAGAGCAGAATATATTTATTGAGAGAAAGAAAACTTCTATCTGGGAGAGAGACACAAAGTGTCCCGAGTGAGTTGCTCGAGTTTTTTCTTCTCAATGTTCATGAGGTTCACTTTGGCATTATATTTTTAAGTTCCTTGGGCTGGAATTGTGGTTTTAGACTTTGGCACAGGGTCTATGTCTCTGACCCAATTTTAACATTGTATTTTGATTATCTGTTTGTGTGTCTGTCTTTTCTCTATGAATCCTTGAGGGTTTAATCTCAGTAATGTTGTATTCAGGTACCTCATGCATGACTTCGTACAGACTAATTTTTCAATGTTACTCCTCAATAAAATAAAGACAATTTATATGTTTATCTCTTATGAATAAAAAACATACAAAGATAAATGTTACTTTCTCATATATAACTTTTTTCTTGTACTATCTGGAGTAATAATGTTAATAAAATATATGTATCCTATAGTTTATTTGATCACCATTTTGCATCATTTTTATTACACAAACTTCTACAATAAATATAAAATCTGTTATTTTTAGTTATATTAAATATAACTATTTTCATGTATGTCACCAAATCAGTGGGTGTTTATACAATTAATAAGCCACGAGAAAGTGTGTTTCCAATTTTATAGTTAAATTCAATAAATTTTTTAGTGTTAACAATAAGTTGTTAGAATGAACTTTCTTTAGTATATTTCTTATAAAGTGCGAGTAAAGGAAAACTTCTCATAAGTTGTATTTAATATTGAGCTATTTTAAAATTTGATGTGAAGTTACATGTAACTATAGGAGTAATCATTATTGTCTATTGTTTTAATTGAAGACATTAGGGAATTCAAACCCTGAGGATCAGCTTATATCTCATTAAAATGATTATGTGCTTTATTAGCTGACAGGATCTACAGTGTCCCCCAACATGTTCTTAATTGAGGTGTCTTACAAGTATTTAGATACAGAACTATATAATGAATAGTTTGGTTACTTTTTGTATGTGTACATACCCCTGTTACCAGCACCTAGAAGAAAACAGAACATTTCAAGAACACTAGCAAACACCCACATGTCCCCTCCTAGACATTCATTTCAGAAGTGGTCATCACTAATTTCTAAGAGTATAGATAAATTTTACCAGTTTTTGGATTTCATTGATATAGATTAAAAACATACTGTATTGTGTCTTCTGACTAATACTATAATATGCAACACTAGTTAATTCTTTCCCACTTGGCACCTTAAGTAAATGAATTCTAAAATTCAATAGTTTTAAATTTCTTTTTCCACCATCAAGGACATCACAATATGTATACTTACTCATGTGATTATTTATATGCATTTGGAATGGTTTTAGTTTTGCCTATGATGAAAATGTTCTGTGAACATTCTCATGCACATATTTTGGTGGATATAAGTTATTTTGGGAAGGTAAGAAAGAATAATTGGCATCTAAGAAATTATATTTAAATTTGTTAAATATGATAGCCAAGGAACAGCAAAAGTGATTTAATCAAAATGTAGGAAATATTGTAATACTAAATTTTTCCAAAGTGATTTTACTCATTTATTCTCCTGTTGGTGATATAAGAGCTCTATGTTTTATATCCTTGTTGACACTGGAGATTGCTAGTTTTAGCTCAGCCTTTATGTTGGGTGTATCTTACTATCTCATTGTCAATTTATTTTCCAGTTTTCTGATGACTAATTACATTGCTCATCTTTCACATGTTTATTGGTCATGTTATCTCGTTTTGTGCAGTGTGCCCTTTTCAAATTTTGTTAACTCATTTTTTAACTTTTGTCATGAATTTATGAATTCCCTATGTGCCCCAGATACTATGCCTTTATTAAGTGTATATACAGCAAATGCTTTCTCCTCATCAGTAGCTTCGTCACTCTTTCAGTGATGACTTTTAATACAAAACTTCTTAATTATAAATTAAGACCAGTTGCTATTAATTGTAATGGCCAATTTTTCAATCTCTTCTCTAAAAATGTTTGCAATTATACGTTTTGATATATTTATCCATATAAATTGAAGTTTTAAAAAATATAGTGGTATTCAATTTGCACAACTACTCTTGCTTTTTATCAAGTTCCATTGCAAGATATATTGTTTTTTAGCCTTCAATTATTAATGTGTGTATTTCTTTTTAGATTAAATGTGTTTCTGGTATATAGCATTTGCATGGGCTTTTTTCTTGATTCATTCAGCCAATCTGTGCCCTTTGATTAGGTAACTGAGTCTCTTCACATTGAGAATTATTACAGAAAGTTATTTACTTATTCCTGTTGTTGCATTATTTTCCTGTTGCTAAGTGCATTTTTTCTCATTTCTGCTTATCTGCTTACCCTGCCGGGTATAGTCATCCTAATAGAATTTTTTTTGGCATTGCTGGCTTTTGTGTCTTTCTACAATATCCTGGAGTATTTTTTGCAGTGCTGCTTTGGTGTTCATGAATTTCCCAAGGTGTTTTTGCCATGCAAATATTTTATTTCTCATCAATTTTGAAAGAAAGTTTTACAGGGTATATAAGTCTGGGCTGGAAGTTTTTATATTTTAGGGCTCTCATGATCTATAATGTATTGAGAAGTTTGCTGTACTTCTGATGGGTTTATTTTATAAGTAATTTATTGCTTTGCTCTAACAGCTTTTAAGAGTCTATCCCTGTGTTGACCTTCTGGAATTTTCACTATGATCTGACATGGAGAGGTTCTCTTTTAATTGTGGCTATTTGAGGTTCTATATGTCTCATTTATCTGTGTATTTACTCCTTTCCTTAAATTTGGAAAATCTTTGGATATTATTTCTGAAAATAGTTTTTTATGCACTTTGTGTTATTTTTTCACTTATTATTTCACTTATTCTCATTAATCTTAGGTTAGTCTTCTTTGTGCCATGTAGCAGCTCTTAGGTTCATTTTTCATGTTCTCTCATTATGTTTAAATTGTCGATAAGTATTGTTCTTTGAAAGAGCCCTGTTTTCTAATTATGAAATTCTGTCCTCACATTGGTCACTTTTACTACCCATACTTTTTATACAATTTCTAATCTCCTAAATTTCTGTTTGGAAATTTTTCACGGACTTTAATTCCTTGCTAAATTGGTCATTTGTGTTTTGTATCATTTTGTTTAGCTCAGCTAGCTTTTTAGTAGTGCTTTTTGTTATCTTTGATAGTTTTATTACTTCCATTGTCTGTTTATTTATAAGCCTGTCAAGAACCTTTTTAATCTGTTTTTTAATCTTTTCTGTTATCCTTTCAAATAATTTGCCAATGTAGCTTTTGCTCTCCTACCCCTCCGTGCTTCATGGACCTGCTTTGTGGGAGTTGGGAGTTTTGGGAGCTATTTTATTGCCTAGTCTCATATTTTTATTTTTTTTTGTTAGTTTTGTTTTGTTTTATGCTTAGGTTTGTGGTTCCTTTTAGTGGAAACCCCTTGTTGCTAGCATGGAGATCTTTCTAGTTTACTTTTTACTAATACACTCAGGGTTTGGCTAAATATAGTTTTTGCCTCTATCCCAGTATCCAATGATCTGTGTTAATTTAGGAGTGAAAGATGCAGTGTATGTGGCCCAGTACACTGTTCTCTGGGTTTCAGTACCACTCATGTCACAAAGATAATCCAGATATTTGCACACAGAGAAAACCTATTAATGGCAAAAATTATGCAATAATGTCTAGTAAATCAACAACAGTAGTATCACTCAAGACAAACTGGATATTAACATACCATAAGAATCAATAATGTACCATCCTTACCCTTAGAAAATAAATTTATCATTATAGTATAAATATTAAGTCAAGTCAAATATTAACTCAGAAAATATCTACTCAGTGTGACAACTATACCCCCACTAATGATAGGTAGAAAAAAATCTATAATAATAACATAGAGTTCACTATCTAAAGATTAATAAACTTCATGATTATACTATTAAAGATATAAGGGGTTGGGAAATGGGAGAATGCAAGAGGAAATTTTTGAAAAAGTAAACAATGGTAGATGAGAAGTAGGAGAGAAAAGTAAAACATAGGATTGTGAAGAACTATAAGGATGTTTATAGAATTAGATAAGGGTAATAAAAGTAAATGAGAAACAGAAGATAAAATAAAAGAGAGAATAAAAAAATAGAAAAATTCAAAGGAAAACAGGAAGGAAAAAGAAAAAAAAAAGAAAGGTCCTCAAATCCCATTACACCAGTGAATAACAGAGAGGAAAGAGAAAAAAAGAGTCTAAAACAAAACAAAAAAAATAAATCAAAACGTGTTGTGAGTGAGTGGTTTCCATCCTGCATCTACAGTTTTGGAGTCCAGCAAGTTACTTTTTAAACTCTTATGGCCTGTGAATTTCTGAAGAATGCTTCCCGTTCTAGAGGAAGCTTTGTTTACCCCAGGCTGAGGCAATGTCCACATTAAGACGTGCCTTGTTCATGATGTAGATGGGGAAGGCAATCAGACCTCACATCTGTGCTGGATGTAGACAGCAGAGCAAGTGTTCAAGGACTTAAGGACGACTCTTACTTTTAGATTCAGCTGTATCTGAGTGGTGGCTTTTCACCACTCTTCACAGGGGTGCAGGACCCATGTCCTACCTAGCCTGAGTTTCAACTCCAGGTCTTTTTCTAGCCCAGTTTCTGTCTGTGGCTATGTCCTGTGGCTGTCTTTCACGCAGTCACTGTAGGCGAGTAACACGGGAAGCCCTTATCAACTCCTTAACAAAATGGTGCCCAATTAAGCACTATCTGGCCATCTGGCAGGCACCTGTGCTGGAATCCCGCTGTGGCCTTTGACTACTGTGTGAAAGGAGTTTCCTCAGAGCAAAACACCATGCCGTTTTGCAGTTCACAACAGCTGT
The DNA here is from genome assembly GCA_004365215.1 of Cuniculus paca. NCBI lineage: Eukaryota > Metazoa > Chordata > Mammalia > Rodentia > Cuniculidae > Cuniculus > Cuniculus paca. The sequence continues at coordinate 21,713 of RJWT010004338.1, read as the reverse complement.
GGGCTCGGCCACCATTTTATTCTAGTGCCACTGGCCTTGAACACTTACTGTGCTTCTGGGAAGTCAGGTTCCCCACCCCATGAGCCATGAGCCTGAGAGAGTCCATTCTTTTCCCTCTATTTTGAGCTGTCTCTCCAATTCGCTAGAGCTTCTAATTTTCCTGTCAGTTCTTTCCTGATTCCTAGTGATCTACTTCTCATTTTTTCTTCACCAAGATGATATTTTTCAGTGTCTGGATTTTGGATCTTAGAGAGATTGAATTTTGCTGCTGATTACCACTCTGCCATTTTCTGGAGTCTCTCAGAGGACATCTTTATAAGGTAGACATTACTAGTATTCTCTCAGAAAGTTTTCTCAGTATGCAAATAGGTTCCAGCTTTCACTTGTACTATCATTGATATCTGGGTGTCCTCACAAAGCCTCGTCTGCTCATAAATGGGGCTTTTGGGAAGCGATTGGATTGTAGCTGTGTGATATTCATCAGTGGATTGGTCTACTAATGAGTTGATAGCTAAATGTGATGTTGGAAGATAAAATCTGGTTAGAAGAGGTGGTTCACTAGCGGAATGGCCTGGGAGAGTATCTCTTTCCCTACTCTCTTGATCTCTCTCTCTCTGCTTCCCTAATATTGGCAGGCCTTATATAAATGGCTGAAAGTCTTAAAAAAACAGAGTTCTTAAAGGGAGAATTCTCCTTAAGAAATCCTTCCTGTTTCCAGCCTAGTACCTAATAGAATATGAATTCAAGATTTCAACTTTCTGGCCTGCTGTATGTATTCCAAACTTGCCAGACCTTACAATCATAGGAATCAATTTCTTAAAATAGATCAACATCTAGCAATTTTTTTGCTTTTCTCTGTGTGTATCTCTCTCTGTTTCTGTCTCTGTCTCTGTTTGTCTTTGTCTCTCTCTTTCTCTTTCTCTCTCTCTCTCTATATATATATAAAATTGATTTTATTTCTCTTAGAATTTGATTTATAGACTTACCATCACATAGTTTTTTTTTAGCATGTGAATTTTCTTGGATGTATTACTTCATAATGAAGGTCATGAGAAAGCAGTGTAGGTCTAGTAATATCATTAAATATTAAGAAAAAATTTTGGAATGCAAATTTTCTGGCTTGTATTGCGGGAACTTAGGATGTGTAACACAAACTGAAGTCAGAGAAAGATGCAGTTAGAAATGGGTTTTGTGTCCTTGAGAGAATAGCAGATTTTCTCGGAATTCTATGATGATGATGGAAAAATGCTTTCACTTAACTGAGTAATCAATTTTTCAAATATTTTATTAGTCACTTGAAAACCTGTGTCTTTCATTCTTCCCCAAAACAGTGTTCAGGTGTGAGTGTCCCCATTTTATAGGTACTTCCTAATAAAGGTTTTTGGTAGAATACAGTAGAGTATATAGATTTACCTTCCCTAAGAACTCATGCTCTCAACAATTACAAAAATGTACATTTTTAAAAGAATTGAAAAGAGATAATCTGTTACATTGATATGATATAATTATAGGAAAGTCTTTATCAGTCTTAAATATATGACTATGTAATTTACTTTTTATTTATCTCTGGTGTGAAATATGTAACCTCCAGGCTTCCAAAGGACATTAAACTCATGAGACTAACCAAAGCAAATTGTATGCCAAAAGAGAATAAGAATGCACTGTTTTTATTTCTTCATTTTTTATTATTACTGCACAATTTCTAAAAATGTTTTAGTTAAAAGTTGTTATTATAAGCTGTGTTAGTCATTTTTCTATTGCTAGGACACACATCAATACCCAAAATTTAAAAGAAAGAGAGGTGTATTTTGGCTCACAGTTTCAGAGCTCTCAGTCCATGCACAGTCCACTAGCTCCAAGCAGATATCACATGGTAGAGGGGCATGGTGGGTGAAAGTCAATCAGCCCAGAGCAGCTGAAAAGCAGCGAGAGAAAGGAACAAGTGAGGCCAAAAATATACCCTTCCAGGACATGTGGTTGGTGACCCATCTTCATCAGACCCAAACTTCTAATAGGACATTCATCTATGAACCCATCAAAGAATTAATCTACTGATGAGTATGGTGCCCTATTATCCAGTCCCCTGCTAAAAGTCATACCTCTGAAGAGCTGAGATCTTTGGAGGCCATTTTAGATCTATAACATAAGCTTCATGATGTGATAATTGCATATGAGAAAGTGGTGAAAGGTTTGTTACCTAGCCCACCATTTTTGAGTTCTTGAAAGATTACTCAATATACGCAAATCAAATGCAGTTTAAATACTGAGATTACACTGATCATTGTATCAGGGCACTTTTTTTTTTAAATCCATTTAGATTTGCAGCATGTTCAAATGGTCCATCTACCATGTTTAAGTTCCATATTTTCAGTTTTAAAATCTACTTTATTTTATGTACATAATGGATATGGCCTTTTGATTGCATGACTGTTCTGTATAGTATATGTAAAATAACCTGAGAAATCACTAATTTTAGAAATAGCCAGTTGTCTTTAATTCCTGATCTGAACTAGGAACTCTTTCTCTTCAAGAGTCTCATATTTGTTCACTCATGCAATATACACCCAAATTCAAAATTAAAATGATAAGACAGAAATCTGTTTTCAAAAATCACTGGAAGAATTTCTGCTTCAAGTTTTTTGATTCATTATGCAATGAAAATTTCATAGTTGTAAATATCAAAAAGAAAAATCTTCATAGTCATGAACAAAGACTATTTCTAGGAAGTCTTGTTTTTATTAACATTATGAGTGTACACTGTACAAGATCCCATAACAAACAACAGTGTATACATTGAGTATGATTACAACTGCATATGTAAATATCTTTTTTTTTTTTGAGCCAGTGTCTCACTATGTAGCTCAGACTGGCCTCAAACTCAAAGCAATTCTCTTGTCTCAGCTTCATGAGTCCTGAGATAACGGCATGTGCCACCATGACCAACTCTTTTTATTTTTATTTATGTTTTTTGAAACAAGGTCTCATTATGTTGTTCAGTCTGGTCTCAAAATTCTGGACTCAAATGATTCTCTTGCCTTTGTCTCCTGAATGCTGAAACTATAGGCATATCCCTGTTCCTGGCTTGCATCTGTAGTTATGTTTAAAAAAATTTGCCTTGAGAGCTTGTATTGTATTATACTATACATGATGTCTTATATTATGCCACTCTCTAATTTGGTGCTTCTATTAGTCTTGACTAGAGATAGTTACTTTTTTGTTTGTAAGCAAAATACCTGACACCCACAATTTAGAGGAGAAAATGTTTATTTTAGGTCACAGTTTTGTAGAGGTTTCAGTCCATAGTCAGCCAGGTCCAAGACTGGGCAGCATGGCAGATGGACATAGCAGAGAGACAATTCATGGAGTGGCAGGCAGGAAGAAATGCAGATTTCTTCTTCCCCCTTTATTTCATCCAAGCTACAAGCCTATTGGTTGATGCCACTGGTGTCTTTCCTCTAGAGTCAGTCCATCAGCTACATCCAGAACTATGCTAAACTAATCAGTGGACTAATCCAGTGTTATAAATCCATGACCCAGTCATCCTCAAAAGAACCAGCTATGAGCACATGAAACTTTGGGAGATATCTATATATAAGCCTTAACAGATAATGCCTTTCTGTCATTGCTATGCGTTTTCAAATTTATTAGAAATTATATGCAATTTGTTTGTTTAGAATCATATTTTTTAAGCATGTTCTGTGTCCCTCTGGACATCTTTCTAGTTTATGCTTCTAAATTTTCACTGACAGTCTATTGACAAGCTACTGCTTCTATCAAAGACTTTTTGTAAACTGTAGTTAATAAAATTCAAGTATGCTGACATGAACCTTCTGTGAGGTTCTCTTCCAGTTATGTAAGATATATGTTCACCCTTTGCTCAGTGTATTCACATGTAATAGTATCTAACAAATAGAAACAGTCATTATGCAAAGTAAATGATAAGTTCAGAACAAACATTAAAATTTTCTGAGAAGAGAAAATCTGTATTATATGCCATGATTTCATGCCTAGGAGAAGACTTTTTTAGAATTATACACAAAATCAATTAGTCTGTCCGTCTGCCTCATCTCCTTTCTGTTCTCTTCTTCATTGTTTCTTGATAATGGATTCACTTAGTTTTTATACCTCCTGTTTCCATGTGGCCCCCTTTCCACATCTGTTGCTCCCTCATTTCCTAAAAAAGGGAATGAAATATTCAATTGGTTAATTGGAAAAACTGACTCAGCCTCTTCTTTTGGAATCCTAGTCTGCTCACAAGATGTAACGTCTGCTCTGCTCTGTGAGATCTAGCTTGTCTTGCAGGATAGGATGTGTGACTGAGTAGCTGTGCCAGCCATTCTACTCTTCCAGATCTGAGCCTACATCTCTGCTAACTCTCAACCTTAGTAAAGAAAGCGCTGCAGATTGATCCTTATCACTGTAATGCTTAGATCTACAACACAATGAATTTCAACTACATCAGGTCCAAGAGATATTATGTGTAGTTTTTCCCCCAAATCCTAAAGTTTCTTTCTTATAATTTCATCCATACCTTTCCACTGGTCTATTCTTTCACCACTCCTGCAAATGTGAATACATCTGATAGAGCTTAATGACAATTCTATAGCCTTCTATCTTTTTTCACGGTAATTTTATGGCATCTGTTACAGTTTAAAACTGAAACGTCCCCCTCAAGACTCATTTATTGAATTCTTTATTGCTAATGTGGAATTATTCCGATCTGGGAACTAGAGAGGTGATTGGATTATGAGGGCTTATCGCTTCAGCAATTGGATTAATTCACTGAAGGGTTCATTTATTGAATGTGCTTTGAGAAGGCAGGTCTTTGTTGGGTGAAAGTTGGTGACTGGGAACATACTTTTGAAGGGTAGATTTTGCTTTCTGTCTCTTCCTCTCTGACTCTTTTCCTTTTTGTCTGCTTCCTTCCTGGCTGCCATGAGGAGCAGATTTTCTGTGTCACACCCTTCTGCCATGATAGTACTTACAAACCTAAAAACAGTGATGCCAGTAGACCATGGGCAGAAACCTTTAAATCCATGAGCCAACTTAAATCTTTCTTTCTTTTAATTACTTTCTTTGGTATTTTGTCACAGCAATAGAAAACTGACCAATACAGAATGAAATCTCCCTGTGTTTTCTGTATTTGATCTTTTCCTAATTCCACTCCCAAACTCCTCTGACTTCCCTGAAATTATTTTGGAGAGGTCTTCAAAGTTACCCAAACCCCGTATCTTTTATTAGTCATCATCTTCCTAATTAATAGCAGGTTCAATGAGGCTGATCGAAATGAATAATATGTCTAGATACTATGAGACGCTACTGAGCACTGCTATCACCAGGTTTCTATACAGACTGCTTCTCATACTCAAATGTAAAAAAGAATTTTCACCTGTATCTTTTTCTTACCTAAAACAGTTCTTCTTGATGATTTCATCTTTTAGGGGGCCAGAAGTTTTAATATTTCAGTCACTATTCATCCTCATTCATTTTTTTCTTATACAGTGTTATACATATATACTTGCTTGACAGTTACATATATGATGGTTTTGAGAAATCAGAGATTGAATTTGAAGTTGAGAAAAGACTGTCAAATATTAGTGGAAAGGATGTGGTGGATTGTGGTAAGCGTGAGGATTAAACAAAATTTCAAATGATTCTTAGCAAGAAGAATTAGATCAAACTGAAAGAGGCTACTAAAAGAGACTGGAAAGGTTTTCTGTGGCTGATGTGAAAAGGTTTTCTCTGTTTCTGCGAGTGACTTTCTGAGAATTTATATTTTGGAGGCTTTTTATGCATATGTAGGTAAACATGAAGTTGTGAATACAGGAGAAAAGAGTTAAGGATGTCTACAAGTCTAGAGGGGAAAAAAGTTCCAAAGGCTCTTTCTATGTGTAAAATAGGTTATTAGTTCTCTGAGTTTCAAGACTATACCATATTAGTACAAGCCATATGAATTCACCTGAATATCTGTCTACATCTCCCATGGAAACTTGCAGTCAAGATAAATGGTGAGTTGAAGATTCTTGGCAATGCCATTATGTCTTTCTAGAAAATATTTAAGTGAAACCAAAAGTTGTATATTTTTCATTACTTATGAGACATTTAAAAAGTAGACTCGACCACTGTTCTTAATGTTAAGTTCAGCGGCATAGATATCAGGCCATTTCTCTGGCTCTGCAAAAGTGCAGCAATGACATGGCAGGAGCTCACTAGTCATTCACATTCTAATTGGCACTCACGGAAGAAAGAAGTCTCCCCTACAAACGTACCTATCACTTTGGTAACTTTTGTATTTAAATAAATCAAAGAATAAAACTAAAACTATGACAGCAGCAACAATCTTGAATGTCTTTAATATTCTCAAAGCTGTTAGCACAATGAAATCATCTTTTAGTATCATTTGCAATGTAATTTTAAAAATTCATATTTAGGGGCTGAGGGCAGAGTGGCTGTTTCATATGCACACAAATCTGGGTTCTAGGCTTAGAATTTTAAAAAAAAAGTAATATATTATATAATATGTTGAACCTAGGATTATTTCCACTGGAAAAAGGAATGATTTGAGGGCATTCTTCTGGATTACTTACTTTCATAAAATTTTAAGGAAAACAAACAAGTATTTCAATCAACACAATTCTATTTCAACTTCTTTTAGTCAGTTTTATTAATATATTTCAAAAAAAATAAAAGTCAAATATTGACCAATTCTTGGAAAATTTAGTCAGCTGATGACAATTGATTTCCAAATAATTCCAATTCATTTACCAGCCAAATGGCAAAGACTAATTCAAATATCTTGGTATTTGAGGATTTGGAAAATTTGATGGAACTTTTCTATTTCCTTTACTTTTTTCATGTCCTTTAAAACACTGAATATTTTTGGCAGATGCCAAATTCCTGGAGAAATTCACTTTTTATTACATATGCACATGAATTTTAATCAATTCGAACCCTCTGGGGATTGGTATATTTATAAATAAAAAATGACAGCATTATTGTAGTTTACTACTATTTTTTTCCCATGATGTATAGCTTTTTTTTTAGTGGCTAGCATTAATCACTATTTATTCATGGTTCCTGACCACAACTGTCATTGTACTGCATTGATGCCTCAGAAGTTCTTCATGTGGAGTTGTCTTTATGTGGAGAGATTTAATTCTGCTTGCATAGAGTTTCTTTGAAAAGGTTCCTTGGAGATCTTCAAAGTTCTCATGTAAGTTATACTATTAAAAAACTCTGCCAATCAAATAATAAAATGCAAATCTATTTTTTAATAATTTCAATTAAAAAATTTATACTCTTTAAGTGTATATTTATTTAGTGTCCATACCAAAAATATTGCTCATTATAGATACAAAGTTAATAAAATCTCTGAAGTCTTAAAGTTAATTCTTAAATAAAATAATCCGTGTCTTTCCCCAAAAAACTTTTCAAGGACAAGGTGAAAATATACATATATTATTTGAGATTTTTAGGAATATCAAAAGTAATTATAATTAGCAACAGTTTACCATGCTCTTATGAAATAATAAATTGCTTTTTTAGATGTGAGAAGAATCATTTTATATAGTTAAGGACATGGGCACAAGAGTCAGGATTTTGAGAGCAAATCCTCTCTTATTTACATACTGATTACATTACTTTAGGCAATTTAATTTCTCTGTGCTTCCCATTTTTCTGGTGTATAATGATTCATGCCTTAGCGTTTGATGATTAGGTGAGCTAAGACACATACCTAGCTTACATCAAGCACGGACATTATGATTGGTATTATAATGACATTAAATACTAACTACAATTGGCCATGATGATATTTACCTATAGTCTAACACTCAGTAAACAGAGGCATGAGAATCACTTTTCAACCCAGGAGTTTGAGGCCTCATCTAAAAAACAAAGACCAAAGCAAAGTAAGAACAAAAAAATAGCCAACTAACATTAGAAACTAAATTATTACTTGTGCCAACATGTTAATAAATGTATGTGAAATCAAATTAAATTGTCTTTTTTTTTTTCTTTTGTAGTTTTGAGACAGGGTCTCACGATGCAGTTCAGGCTGACCTTGAGCTCAATTTGTAACCCAGGCTGGCCTCAAACTTACAATGATCGTCCTGCCTCAGCCTCTCGAGTGCAGGAATTACAGGTGTGCACCACCATGCCAGCTCTAAATTGTCTTCTAATGCTCACATTAACTCCAAATGCACTAGACTACTAATGTCTTAGTACATCTAACAATGATTTCATGTTAAGTTTAAAGCTGTTCACTAAGTGGTAGACATGTTATAATGTTTTAAAATATTACTTTATTATTGAGTAAATATTTGTACTTATCCTTTGCAAAAGCCATTAACAATGTAGAGCAAACGCTTTTAAAATATATTTATAAAATACTGGGAAATAGATGAGCCAATGAGGAACTCCTTAATCAAATTGTAAAGAAAGCAGAAATCCAGATAGGTAAGTAGGTACCAGGAACAAATACACTTTTATCCGAGGGCATTTGTCAGTTAAGCAGATTTGTGTTTTGAATTTAGTGCCCTTGAAAATAAAGATAGGAACAAGTCAATGTTCCGGGTTCACAAAGGTGAGAAATGTATTAAAGATCCTCTCATCAGTAAGCTTGGTCATCAGAGTGTTACAAACCATTTTATTCCATTTTCTGTTACTCTGTTTCTTGAGACTCCATAATTTATAAAGAATAAGAGTTAATTTTGGTTCACAGTTTTGGAGGCTGGGAACTCCAAGAAAACAGTCCTGGCATCTTCTTGGCTTCTGGCTAGGGCTTTGTGCTCCCTTAAATTATGGCAGAAAGCAGAAGGGTAAGTAGCCATTTGTGGAAAGGGTGTAAGAGAGGGGGAGGCTTCTTTTACCTATTCTTGTGGGCAACTAATCCAGTTCCATTCATACCCCATATGATGCACTAATCCCTTTATAGGAGTGCATCCCTCATAGCTCAAATATCACTTAAAGGTCCTATGACAAACCATTTTCAAAACATAGCGCATACATAGAGGATATATGAGTACATGAGATAACAAAATGTAATAAACAGTCCCAAAGCATTTGCATACCAGACTGGGATAAGTGTTTCCAACATCCTTAAATTATGAATTTTGATTGAGGAATTCTCAGATTGATAGTATTCCCAGATGTAAAGCTAAGTCCTCTTGAAGGCAACTTCATCTTACTCTAAAAGTCTCACCAATGTCCTGTTAACTGTGAGTGATTCTGTGATGGTTGATACATTGTGTCAACTTGAGAAGGTTAGGAGTTTAACTGAGCACTCAGCAGGGAGCCAGGGTCCTTACTTTGTAAACATTCTCATCCTTTGCAAGAGGATCCAAGGGAGATGGTGTGGGTGGACTGCCACTTTACAATATAAGGGAGGAAAAGAGGCTTGCTCCCCTCTGTTGCTCTTGCTACTTTTGCTGTCTTCTTCCACCTTGAACCATTTTCTCTCTACCATGCTACTCTGCTTTGGGGTCAGCTGATTACAGAATGAAACCTCCACAAACTGTGAGCTAAGTAAATCTTTCCTTCCTTAATTTTGGGTGTTAAGTATTTTGTCTCAGCAATGAAAGAAAAGTGACTATGACAGTATCCTTCTAAAATAATTGAGTATACAGTAAAACAAGATTTCATGCGTTAAGGAAACAAATAGATTCATACAGGTCTCAACTATAGTGATTACAGATAATAAAAGTAGCTGTGCTTACTCTCTTAAAGAAGTAAAAGGCTACCCTTAAAATTTAAAAGTATAATGCACAGTACATCAGACAAAGAAAAAAACTCAAATGTAATTTCTGGAAGTTAATAATCAAATAATCAATGGTAAAATTTTCTTAGTTGAATTGAGTATCAGAATACTACAATTAAAGAGAAAGCTTGTGATCTAATATTTATTTCAGAAGAAATTAACCAAAAGTGGTACATGTAGAGTCCAAACCTGCAAAATATGAAGGACTCAGTTAAGAGATAAGAAAGAAATGGCTAATAAATTTCAACATATGTTTAATAGATTATAAAGAGTTGGGAGAGAATGGGACAGGGACAAAATTTGAAGATACAATAGTTGGGAATTTTCCAGAAATTATGAAATATGCCGTTTCATATATTTAAAGTCCTAATGAACTCCAAGTATGATAAACAATAAAAATATCCATGCTGAAATACACCATAACACATAGCAGGACACAAAATATGTGTGGGAAGACTTAGGGCAGAGGCAGAGGTAGAAAATGCCTTTCTTTCAAATGAGTGACCAGTAGAGTGCCAGCTCATTTGTTAGCAGCCACAGAGTACCCCAAAAAGAGCCTATACCCTAAAAGTCACTACTTTCATAATAAATGTCAAGAATAAGGACAAAATCAAAGTAAGGTGAGAGAAAGAAGAGATAAGGGGAAGAACTAATTTGTTAGGAAGAGACCTTCACTGGAGGTAGAAGGATAGCTGGTTCAAACAGAAGGTAAGAGGAAAAAAAGATAAACCAACCAAAGGAAAACATTAAAATTGCGAAATAAATCCGGGTTTATCAGTGTTATTGACAGTTTGAGCTATGCATTCTTTGTAGTGGAGCATGGTCTTGTTTATTGTGAGACTTAGTCTGTGGCTTCCACCCACAAGAGGCTAGCATCACTTCTCAACACCCAGGCCACAGTTGTGCCAACCAACAATATCACTTGACATTGCCAATTGTTCCCTGGGAAACAATATTGGGAACCACTGATCTATATTTGACAACTACTGATATTAATGAATACTCACTCGTGAAACAGTAGTAAGTAATGCCCTGTGGCCAGAACACATGGAATTAAAATGCACAAAATAATAACATAAGGAAATGAATATAAGACAGAAATAATAAATAATAACAATAAAAAAAACAGAAGCAAGAAAGAAACACAGGACACAGAGGGAATGCTAGGATTAGAGACTCATGTTTAAAAACTCGGTAATTACATTACAGATTAATGGGATAAATGATCTCTTGTGAAGGGCAAAGATTTGCAGAGTAGATAATAGAAGAAAATTCTACGTACACATTGCCACATCTAAAAGCAAAGGACATAACAATGTGAAAATGGAAAGACAGAAGATAAGATCTTGAAAGAAACCGGTGTAATTGCTACAATCAGACGAAATACCTTTTAAGTGTCCTCCTTGTTTAGTCAGTGTGGGTGCCTCGATTGTTAGAAATCTGTAATGCAATGGAAAGGGTCAGTCCTTTGTTGCTGTTTCCCAGCATTTGTACCTTCTGTCTCATGCCTACAAACCGAGACAGCAGAGGGAATAACAGGTTTTCTGACGGCCAGAGGCAAAACTGATAACAGTAAGGACCAGAACCCTTCCAGTAGGTTCTACATGAGTTAATAGGGCTGGCTTTCCTCTTAGTGATAGGAAGAAAAACACTGGAGACAATAGATTGAAGCTTTTGTGAGAAAGCAGGCCCCATAGTGATTTGTACTGAAAACATTTCTTAATTAAAAAAGAATTTGTAAAACTGTGTTGAGTAACTTTTGGTAACTCTATAATTGTGATCTTTCTGTCTCTCTGTCTTAGCTCTGTATTCCTCTTTCTCTCATATACACAAAAACAAATAAGAACCAGCATATGGAGGTATTTTTGTACTCCCTTAGACAGAAATCTGAACCTGTTTAAAAAATTGTTTAGCATAAGCCACAGAATCATCTGCTTAATTTTATTTATTTTGGCCAAGATGCTGTCACAGATGTTGATTATTACAGAATGAGACCACGTGAGTAGCACAGTAGATGACTCAAAGTGGAGTGGAAGAACAACACACAGAGCAAAGAATCCCAGTAAATTTTACAAGCCAGTATAAATGTGACCTGGTCATAGGTTAGTAAGTGTGTATTTGCAACTCCTCAGAGTCTGGTTTCCTTTTAGAACACCAAGGTAAATTCACTTAACCCTGAGAGAAGCTGTTGAAATAATTGAGTAATCTTTAATGGAGGGGGATGGAATTGCACATAGGTTAAAAGACACTTTCAAAGGCTGCTCTGGAGGATCTAGGAGAAGATAAAATGCCTAGGCTGCTCTTTTATCACATTCTCATGCCAGTGTACCATCACGGCAACCTCAGGAATTTGGACCTGGAGGTTAGGTTCTGTCTTCACATGGGAATTCTGTGTGACCTTGTCAACTCCAAGAGCAGGACGATAAGCAACCCAGAGCTCTCAGGAATGACCATGTTTTCAAAATTCTATAAATAGACTAAGGTTAATTATTAAGCCCCCAAGTCTGTCTAGTAAGTGAACAATGAAATTACTAACCTGAAAATCTCATTCCTGCACAGATCCAAAGCCTAAGTTTCAATCTATTTCCTTTCTTATACTAATTATCAGTAGAGTTTATCGGCCCTTATCCTGTATTAACTGAAAATGCATGTTTCCTTTTATTTTGTCATATTATCTGCACTATTACTAAAATATCCATACATAGGAGTAACATCCAATGTAATGAATGTATTATAGTGAATTCTTTACATATTTAATGAAGATCAATTGTTTACCATTTTGTATAGACTCATATTATTTATAAAATTCGGTTTATAAAACATGATATTTCAGTTCTGTATTCTATTTCCACTCTTCTAGTTTGACTAACATATGCCTGCAAATATTAGTGCTTTAGTCTCTGAAGAAGGTTGTTACTACTGTTATGAGCTCTTTGAAACTTTATTCTCTTTGAATCTGAACTCCCTATATTTTAAGAGAGCTTATTTAAATGTAGTAATTCATAAATGATAATACTAAACCAGGAGTGTCTTTGTCTGTTTTCCCCCTCCATACTGAGACTGGTTAAAGTATTTGCTGGACAGAACTTTTCATTGAATCAAGGGTCAGACAACCAATGTTATTGCAGATCCTGGTCCAGGACATGTTACACTTGCTATGTGGAATCAGCCATTACCATGGTTTTCATTTAGATGAATTCTTCTTTTTGATTCCAAAATATATTCTAGGTCTAACGATGTGTTTTCCTCTCTCATAAAAAATGATAAATATTTTACTTATTTTCTCTGGGTTGTGTTTCAAAAAAGACTGATTACTACTGAGATAATTTTGCCATTACCACATTATATGAAAGGCATGCTTATATCTTATATTAAAGAAGCATTTTAAGAGGGGAATGGGCTGGGGCTGGGGATGTAACTCAGCACTAGGGCACTTACCTAGTATGTACAAGGCCTTGGGCTCAATCTGCAGTGCGCGCACACGCATGCACAGACACATGTTAAATGTAAGGAGCACCTTTGATATCTTTCTTCTATCTGTCTTGCCCTTGCACATGTGTAAATTGTCTAATATTCTCACAGAATAAATATAATATTTATGTGTATGTAAATTCAAGATAAAGTAGGTTATCACTGATATGACCAATGGATATTTCAAAATGGTAGAAAGTGTTTCCATGACTTTTTTTTAATAGAGAAGACATGTGAGACTTAGGATAAGTCATTTGCTAGCACCTTAAAACCCTGTATTTAAGTAACTAAATAAGAAGATAAAAACACAAACAGGATTAAAGTAAGTAGAGATTTCTATTTTCATTATGATATTTTTCTTGATATCCAGTCTAATTTTAAAAAAATGTGTATAAAGCCTTTCCTTTCCTTAAACCTTGTTTTGGTGATGAATATGCAAAAAATCAACCCCAGGACTGATGGTCTCATGAGAAAGCTGCTCTGCTCCTTTGAGTTTCTCACATACACATGGTGACTGGAAGTTAAGTGTTATGAAAACAGGAATTCCTCCTTTTTTATTCATGAATGAATTTGAGCATCTAGAGTTGAGCCAGGAACACACTATGCACTTAGTAAATATTTGTTGAGTATTAGAACATTTACATAATTACTCTAAGTTGATATTATACATCTTAAGACTCTTATATTGCACATATCATTGAGTTTATTCCTAGGAGCAATGAGGATGGAATCCATGCAGGGATGGTGTCCCAGTGAAGGTAAGATTAAGTTAAGATTTGGACTTTATTTGATTTTCCTGGATATTTAAAACACTTTAACATGGCATTATTGATCACATATTAAGTGATTCCATGCTGTGGATGTAACATACCTATATACTTAGAAAAACTGTTAATGCTATTGTCATTTAAAATCAAAGTCAGTAAAACTACACCCCTTTCACAGTTCAAGACCAAATGTAGACTTGCAAATTAGTCATGCAATACCACCCGTGGCACATTTGCATTGCATGCTAAAGGGAGGAGACAACAGAGACTCAAAAATATACCCTGGAATACTTTAGGGTATCTACAGCACAATGTTGTGCTTAATGAAGACAATCCAGAAAACAGTTATTCTGTGCCATGTCTGTAATGAGGAAGGAACAAATATTGCAGGAAAGGGGATGATTTAACACTTTTATTTCTCTCCTTTTCTTTTCCCTGCTATCTTCTAGAAAAATGAAAAGCCCATCCCATTGTACAAAAGTCAAATTGTAAGAATGATCCATCATATACATAGTTAAGAGTGTACTCAATGAGTGCAGAGTATTATTTCCAACATTTTTATCATTTTTAAGAAGTGGGAGCAATGGATTTGAAACCATATGTGCTAGGAAAGTTCGAAAATAAAATTCAAGATTAAAAAAAGTATTCCTCCATATTTCTACAGCAATCAAGGCTTATACTGTATTTTCATAGATGTATTAGAAATGCTTGCAGATTGGGAGGTGAAATGACTCTGTTACTCACTGTTAATTCAGATAAAATTCTATTGCTCACACATGAATAATAACTCCCTGGTTGGAAAAGTGGCTTAACATTAAATCGTTTCAGTTAGCTACTTACAAACATCTTCTGAAGTTTTCATAATGGAAGGGAACCAGGAGATGGAATGGGGGGGGGGAGGAAAGAATGGGAAGGGGATGAAAATAGAATTAAGATGTGTTATATACTTGTACTAACTTCCCAGGATAACTGTAATCATTAGGTACTGAGCACACATGCTAATAAAAAAGAAGCTTCTCAAGTTTTGAAAAATATCATGTAATAATATTGAATTAATATTGTGATCAGTTTATTTAAATAAGCTCTACCCCATTTCTCTTTTTTTTTTACACAGGGAGTATACACATATTTTCTCCTTTTTTCTCAGTTTCATATTAAGATTAAAAACATGATTTATATTTCCCTAAAAAGTTTGTCACCTATTTGCCAGTTCTAACACACATTGGGATGATTTGACAGCAAAGCAATACTGTAGAATCCTGTGTGTTTTTAAAATGTGAAAATACTTTACATTAATATTGTTTAAAAAATGAAGGCTTTGAAACATCTTTATAGTGAGTGACAAGAGTGGATCCTGTCCTAACACCCCACCTACTCTACAGCTTCCTTGGAACACAAAAACCTGTAAAGGTTTTACGTTTCTGTGAGCCCTGTGATGTTTATGGGTATGGCTTGAATACCAACCTAAATAGTGCTACCGGGTTATCCTAACATAAAGGATGCCCAGCTCAATTTTTATTTCAGATTAACAACTAATGAATTTCTGATAAATATTAATCCCCCAAAAAACTGATCCCAAGTATTCCATAGTGTCCTGATATATGAATTTTCCAAGGTTCCCAGTAAAAAATGCTATTCTCATAAATAATGATAAAACGATCTCTCTGTAAGAAGAAAATACCATATACAACAGTGTTGAATTAGCCCAGGACTGTGATAGATTGAAAAAAAGCTAAGATTTCCAGGGAGAGTCTTAATTTAGTATCTGCAGCTTTTTAGAGTGAAATTCTACATGCAGCATATCCATGAAATGTTTACTGTCAGATGATAAAAATTCATTTCATTCAACAAACACTTATTTAGTCACTAGCCCTAACCAAGCACTGTAAAACAGCTGTGGTTTTTCTTATACAACAAAGAAAAAGTAAGTTTAGAATTGAAATGCATGCATGCTGGTGTTCACACATATCTGGTAATAAATAAACACGTTACCTTCTTTCATCTTTATTCATTACTGATTTTGCTTAGCACAAGTCACTGTATAATTTAACTTCCAATCTGTGGAAAAATGGATGATGTGACAATGCTTCTATAACCTGACATTTTTTTTTTCCTTTTTCCCCTCTGACTGTCTAGGGCTTTAGGGACCATATCACATTATTACCTGTCTTAGATGATTTGGGTCTGATTTTTGCACATGTATAGTCTTGGCTCATAGACAAATTCCAATTTTTGTATTTTACTCTTTTACAAATAAGGTGTGCTATCTGTTTTACTAAATTAAGATGGAGAAAGATTTTAATTTGCTTAAAACTTTAGTAAGAAATTTTCAAGGTAACTATAATTGATAAGTCCACTAATGTCCACATCAATTTATTCCTAGGAGAAAAAAATCATAAGTCATCAATGGAGATTTTTTTCTCATTTATATCACCTTTAATTTTTGAAGTTAGATGGTATGATGCATGTATTTCACCTTATGGTTAAACTGTAACCTGGGAAGTAAGGAAAGAACAACTGGGATAGGGGAAATGTGAAAAGAAAGAAGAGAAAAGATTATACACACACACACACATATATATGCAAGATAGATAACTATACTACTAATCTCTGTTAGTTCATCAAGAAGCACAGTTTGTGCTTTCATTGTTCAGTTCTTGGATCATTTTCTTCATGCCTGTGTCTTGTAATCTGAACAACTAGTTTGAAAATAACAATATGCAATATATTAATCAGTGTTAGTCTCCTATTACTTTGTTTTGAAACTCTGTATCATAATTTTTATTCTTTTTTTGTTTTTAAAATTAAAAAATCATATTGCCTTCTTTAAATAATGGTTTTGATTTCAGTGACCTCAACAATAACTCAAATACCCAACAAAAACAGATTTTACTAATGTGAATAACTATATAACAACTACAACAACGAATGTACTGTATTGAGTGAGTAACGTAAAATGTTCATAACATGTTGTGTTAGTGACGTTTCTATAAAATTGGCAGTGTATATGAATTTTGGCTGTTATCGCTACATGTTAAATTATTTCTTTTGTAATGTTTCTAATGTTATTTGAAAGGTAGCTCATTTTTATGCTTTCTTAAAGTCAAATTTGATTCTATACATTTTCCTTTTACTCAAATCAGTCTTTAATAATAGAATCATCAATAAACAAAATGACTTAACATAAATTTTTAATTAAGCCAATTAAATTTCTTTTTCTGATGGACTGAAGATTCCCATATGTTGATGAAGACTGAGTAAAACAGAGTAACTTGAAACCTGGGGAAACATTTTTTTGAAGAAGCTTTTGACCCAAACACAATCCAAAGAGATAAATCCTTTGCAGTGGTTTTAAGTAGTGGTGCCTAAACAACATGATAAATGTGCTGACATTTACAGAGATCCCAATTAGAGCCAAGATATCTTAATGCACTCTTTGGCATCTCAGAGCACACATACTCTATACGAGGGACTCAGATTTATGGTGTGAACGCAACCTACCATATGGGCCACAGCTCTTTCTTATTTAGCACTTTCTTCCAGCATCTGGACAGATTTGCTTCTTTGTTTTGATCATTCCTTTCTTGACTATTTGCAGACTACGTTTTTTTTCCCCTATCTTTCATCTATTTTCTTCTAATTCAAATTTTCCAATATTCATTTGAGATAGAACAAAAAATGCATTTACATCTATTTGACCTTTTGTTCTTATGTGAAACTAACACATATATTTATTTTCCTGTATAACATAATATACTGAGTCACTCTTAAACTTATTTTCAGAGAGCGTGGGTCAGAAATGTGGGGAAAACAAATATCTTAATTGTTTTTGTAATATGGGTTTGCAAAACATTCACTGTAAAATCATTTTCACTTAGCAAAATACTGCCTAAAGTATAATAAAAATTGAATCACATATAATTAATAATTCTTGAAAATCACAAAGATATAATTTTTGGGTTGAAAGACATTCAAAAACAGTAGTTGATAAGATTCAAGAATTGCTTCTGAGTTTTATGTTTAAAACTTCATTAGCAATTAATCATAGTGTTTGCCAATCTCTACTGACTATTTTAGATGTTAAAAATAAGATTAAAGTGAGAAATTTATTATTTTGATTATGCATGTGTCTAAATATTTTTTAATGTTTAACTGTATTTCAAATCATTAAACTCATATTGAATTCAGGTTAATTTTCCTTAAAAGTACCCCTAGTATATTGAACTTACATGGATTAAATAACTCCTTTGAAGCCAGATGGTGAAAGTTCATTTAAAATGAACATATAACCATGTTGGTTGGAAAAGCTCTTTGATATACAAATTCACAAAGACTTTGTTTATGATACTTTAACATTTATCAAAGTGAAATTTATACTGATAATAGTATTGAAATTTATTTTTCAGTATTTAATTAGCAATAATTGCACCTTGGATAAACCTCATTGGCTATGATACTGCTGCTCCACAAAGCTATTTTTCAGTGTTTATTACATTGTAAACCTTGTAACCTTTTTGAAAATGAGAAAAATATGAATTTAGATTATGAAAGAGATGCAATTAATATATCATCTTATATTTGCTAATTCTAAATTTTGTGGTTTTTTCCTTTATATTTCATCACCTCATAACAGTTTTGCATCAATTCTCATTGGAATTTATTTACACGTTATATGATGTCAATAGACATTTTTGTGATATAACTTAAAGTTATGCTTTATAATAAATGTTCTGCTTGCAAAAATAAGCTTAAAGGAAGATTTGTACAAAAATTATATGTTTATTGTGAAATATTTAAAAATGAAATGTTCCTTGAATAAAATGGATTTAAAAAAGGAAAAAAATTTTTAAAATGTAGAATATAAGTAATTGAACATGACACTAGCTAGCTATTTTAGGTTACAATTACATATTGAAATATGTTGTCTTCATTATTATAGATACCCATGTTAGTAGGAGACATTAAATTTTTAAAATACAGAGTAAGAATTTAGAAATTCTGCCCAGCAATTGAAGTACACAATCCTCCCATTTAAATTTTCTCAACTTTAACAGTTATCTTGCTCACATTTAAAATGGACAATTACTGTTTTAGAAACTCATTTTTACTTAATGCCCCTAAATTATTCAATTTTTCCTTGAAACGACAATTTCTTGCAATAATATTTACTCTATTCACTTGTAAATTAATGCTCATAATCACAGTAACAGGCATGAACCGAAAAGGAAATTTCAGGAAAATATAATTGTCTTAGGAGCTACAGTTCCAGAGAAAAGAGTAGAGCAAGAAAAATATCACGGGAAGGTTTAAAGGGGGATCTAAGAGAGGTGAGCCAATTGGTTAAGCAGGATTCCTTTGGAGAGCTGCTACTGAATTGAAAAATTATAATGGAGAAAATGTAAATGCCATTTTTCCAGAATAAATATTTGGCATTCTAAATATTTATTTCCCATTTCTGTATATGTATTTCCATATATATTACACGTTATGCATTTACACAACTCTATTTGCCTAATATTCATTGTGTTTTTTCTGTGAGACAGTGGGCTAAATACTGAAATCTGATGACAAATAGATACTGTTCTGTAATGCCTGCTTCAAGTCTAATCAAATGTTAGTCAAAGTGGTAGTTTGATAATATTTATTCTCCCTAGAATGAGCAACTAATTTGGGAACACACAGTCAAGCTAAAGGAAATGCTTCCTGATCAGAATTTTTTTCAATAACTTTAATATTTCCAAAATATTAGACTTGCTGAAACAAAATTAAAATGTTTATTATTATAAACAAATATGAACATCATTATGAGTAAGTATTCAATGATTACTGCCATTGATACGTATTATAAGGAGGTGTTGATAATGATTTCCACCTGCGCTTGTTTACAAAATAGTAAATATTTCCTCTAGGAAGTTGGAAATCCATAGAAAAACATAAAGAATAAAGTAAAAATGGTTATTTATAACTCTATCATTTGTTTTAATAATGATCACTTTTGAATTTTGCTCTTTCTTTTTTGTGACTATGTGTATATCTCTGTGCATGCCTGTGTAATTTTTTTATTAATACATTGTTAACCTATGTAGACAGCTTTGTTACACCATAACCTGTTTGGTGTGGTATGAGAACACCAGAATTTCATGGAGTTTCAAAGCTCAACCTTTGTATTCCGATTTCCTGGGATGAAGTCCCAGTTCCATTTCTAGCTATGCCTTCTGGCAAATTAAGAGTCTCCTAAACCTCAGATTACTGACATGGGAATAGTAACATTTATCTTGCAGATGCAAATGGCTTGATTCATGTGAAATGTTTGGTTCAGTAAACATTAAATTTGTTTATTTTTAATAGCTGGTTTGTGAGCCATCAGTATTGCGGGCTGTATTTAAGCAAATACCCTGTTGAATCTCAGAAAATTCTTCTATAAGTTAGGGAAGACTATGTATATGTTGACACACTAATTTTCAAAAGACTGCAATTCTTCAACTCATTGACATATGGCAGTTAAAGTTTTAAAATTTAACATTTTCATAGATTTCAATAAAAAATAGCTTATGCAAAAATGTTACGAATCTTCAC
The DNA here is from genome assembly GCA_004365215.1 of Cuniculus paca. Taxonomy (NCBI): domain Eukaryota; kingdom Metazoa; phylum Chordata; class Mammalia; order Rodentia; family Cuniculidae; genus Cuniculus; species Cuniculus paca. The sequence goes on along the minus strand of RJWT010004338.1, from coordinate 1,142 downwards.
TTAAATGGATTGACTTTCTTCAATATTCCATTTACTATTTTTTTATGATAATATATGTTGCCTATTGAAATAAGAGATTGTTTCTTTAGTACTGTATTTTTAATCTGAATTCACAGTGTAAGTTTAAGATTCTCAGTTGGTTACTAAGCTCGTGTTGATAAAAAATTTAACATATTAATGGAGTGTAAATGTTTAAAGTTGTCTTGCTAGTCTAACACAGAGGTTAATATTTTACTGACTTACATGTTTTCCTGTCCGTACTTACGGAATCTCCTAAATCTCATGATTCAGAGAAATTAATTAACTGAGTTACTATTTGCACGCATGTCACTTCTGGGAATTAATGTGTCTAAAAAAAAATCTATGTCATTTGTTACGTAAATCTATGTCATTTGTGAGAGCATTACTAATAATACTGGACAAAGTTGAAACCTACAATGTAGTTAATTTTTAAGGATCTCAATAATGTACAGTACTTTGAAATGAGGAATTCAAGTCTTCTCAAAGGTCACATGGTGAAATTCCCATGGTGAATTACAAGTTGAGGTTGCAAATATCAGAGAAAGGATGGTATTCAATGTCTGCCTTCTCTGTAAATTCTTAGTTGAGCATTCAGTTTGCAAGAATATCTTTCCCTTTTCACCTCCACATTCACTTGAATTTTTTCAATCTTGTGGGTTCATAAAAAAGATTTGGAAACACTATCATAAAGCATGGAAAACTTTAATAAACTCAGTTATGTTGGTTAGCGTTCAAGGCTTCAACAACTGATATTACTTCTTATTTAATATTTTTTTAGATAGTGTTCTCATGGAAATATCTATAAGGCTAATGTAAAAATACCATAATTGAAAGATCAAAAATCTCTGAGACAGTATAGACAATGAAAGGATTTCAGTAATAAGGAAGTTGATTCCCAGCACACCTCTGGTAGATTAATAATCTAAAATTGTATGTTTCTTGGTGGCTGAGAAATGTTATTATTCTTTGAATTCTTAATATAATTTCTGGCCCATAATAGTGTAATAATAAATGTTGGTTAAATAAATAAGCTATTTTCTAACCAAAATTTCCCATAAAATAAGAAATACTTCCCATACATTAAAAATGGATATTTAAATTATATTCAAATTTAGTGCCAG
>RJWT010004337.1:0-27864 GCA_004365215.1 Cuniculus paca | reverse complement strand
AAGTTCAGTTATTAGTAACAGAAGTGATTATTTAAATGCATTATTTCATCCTAATTAAAACTAATGGGGGAAAGAATCTGTATTTAGCTGCCTAGTAAATAGCTCTGCTTTTAATACCTGAAGCAATAAGCAAGATAAGGTTTTCAGGGCATGAGGAGAAGGTGGTAGGTTACTGTTCCCACCCTCAAAAGATTAGTTTTATATCATATTCCTCTTGCTTAGTGCTTTGTAACAACCTCCACCCATCCAACCAATCTGTCCTTTACGACAGAACCTAATAAAACATTCCATCTTAGAAAGCTAACAGTCCAGTACACCTAAGAAAACCACCCAGGGACATCACAGAACATCCTGCAAGCACATTAATAACTGCAGGATATCTGATTAGGAGAATGCAAAATAAGAAGCCTTTAATAGCAGCCCTCGTCTCCCTCCTCCACACTGATTACCAAAAGAACAGCAGCAGCTGAATCACAGCTAAATCCTATTCACGAGAGACCTAAGGGAGGGGGGGGGTAGATAGTGCTTCTCAAGGAAAGCTGCTTTAAGTCATTTTGATTCTGGAGTCAATCACGCCTGCTACAAACCAATAAGCATGTATAACCAAGCAAAGACTAGATTCCATTCCTTCCTTCTCTCTCTCCCAGAGGCTCAGCACAGTGCACCTAGCATACTTAATTGCCCTCACAACTAAATTGGCACTTCCAAAACCTCCAGAGGAACTGAGCTCACTCAGAGACACACAAAGGTTTAAACGTTTGCCCTGTGAACACAGCAACAATATCTGCCTGAGATGAAACTGCTGGCCTGTGGGCTGCCTGCTGCCACTCATGCCAAAGCAGACATACCATGTGACATTGAACAAGTGCTCTACCCTCTCAGTGGCCCAGCTTCTTCATCTACTAGAATACTGTTCCCTGGGGTTATGATGAGACATAAACAAATTAATTCACATAAAACACTGAGACCAGTGCCTAATACAGACAGGAGCTCCCTGGCAAATCCCTCCTCCCAAAAAGTGAATAAAGACAGAGAAAAACAGGAGGAAAAAGAAAAGGTTAAAGGGGTGGCGGAAGAAAGAAAAAAGGAAGATCCAAGCACTGAACCTCACCCCACCCCAAATCTGTAGGGCTATCCCTTAAAAATGGTACAGCTTCTCCATCCTGGCCATCGGACAATACAAGAGACCAGAATTCTCATTTGTTACAAAGAACCTCAGTAAAATAATCATGAAAGAGTTTCCCAAAACCCAGAATTGTGAGAATGGTGAGGGATCTGTGGTGCCTCAAACTTTCACTAATCGAAATGAATTTGCTGGTAGAGAGCCAATGTTTCCAATCTGATTTGGCAGAATATACCTAATTAGGATGTTCTCTCGATATAATTAGCAACACGCTGTCAATGAACATTTTATATATGGACAGTACCTGTTTCAATTTAATGTTAAATGTCAATGACTTGTTTGGGTTCACTGCCACAAGGTTTTTATGCATGACAAATAAACATTCTAGAACAAAAGAACAGATGATCAAAGCAAGAGGATGAAAACAATCAATAGGCACCGTACAAGGGGCTGTCCCTCAAACATACTGCTGTGGCTGTCACTGCCTCCTTCTCCCAAGAACAGGTTGAAGAATCAAGGAGCATGTCACTGTAGCTCACCTTCTCAACTGAGGCCCACTGTTCCTAATGCGCATGACAAGCATGCTCGGACATAGCAAGGCCTAGGTAAAAATGCTAGCCCAAGTAGGGATTTGCGATTCTGAGTAGATCTTGGAGACCCTGCCTGATTTTTTTTTTACTACCCAGGTGGCCTTGATCAAGTCAGTTAAACTCTCTGTTTTTATTTCCTCCTCTTTACAATTAGAGAAACTGTAAGAACTCCATAAATGAACAAACTTCAGCACCTAGTACAGTCATATACCTCGATAACCATTTGGTAAATGTCAGTCTCCTGATCTTACACAATCAATATAAATGCTTGACATTATTTTTTTTAAAAAACTCTATCACCTGCAGTGTAGCAGGGTGTTATCAATTCAAGTACCTATCCTGTAAGACCTTGAATAATCTTGCCTTATTTTCATGAAAAAAAAAAAAGTTGAGGAATTGTGGAACATAAAGCAAAATGGAAAACCGGTAACACTTCTGACTACACCTGCTCCCAAAACCAACCAGAGTCAGGCATGGAGCATGGCCTGGTGTTGCCAGATCTTCTGAATTCCCAAGAACAATCCAAAATGTGCATTTTTATGTGAAATTTCCTGATTTTTAACTGTGGGCAACCACTTCCAAATCTTTAGAATACCAGATAGAACAAATGAACTGTTTCTGTGGCTGGAACTGCAAGTCTCAGTCCTTTCCTGTCCAGGAGAGGACCTCCCTGGAAAAAGGTCCTCTCAGGACCTCCCGGGAAAAGACCATCAAGAGTTTTCATCTATTACCCATACAAAGAAAGTCTTCCCAGACACCAAAAGACTCACCGTATAGCCTGGAACATTTGCTAAATCACAGGATAGAAGCTCCAGCAGGTGCTTCCTTGCTGACTTACAGTCTGCTCACTGAGAAGGGAAGTAGATGATTTATGAGTTGCAAAGGCGATGCAAAATGCTAATCGGCTATATGCTGACATGGGATAGCACAAGCAAATTTATATCTTCTCTAAAATAATTCAAATGCTTTTCATGCTGAATAGCAGGCAAGGATAAAGATAAAGTAATAACACTTCAGAGGCTTCACAAAATATCCCAATTAATCTAGGCCATAAACCTACAAATTCCCACTTCTCTCTGAGAACAAGGACACATCACAACACTAAAAATCACATGAAATCAGTCCATAGGTTTCCCCAATTTGCACGCTGTGGAATTTCACTGTATTTCTGCGATAACTTTGGTTTACTTGGATATGCTTGATCTCCCCCTAATTTTCCTTTGCAAATATGGACTGGGAAGGAAGAGATGAGAGCCATGAAGGAATGATGAGTGGCTGATGGAAGGAAGAGTCAGGGGTAAGTAATTCTCTAGGAAAACAGAATAATCTTAAACAATCTTCACCTTCTTCAACAAATGCATGCAATCAGCAAATACTAAGAACCCACTAATGCCAGGTGCTGTCCTAAGTGCTAGAAATACAGTACTTAAAAAAGTCCCTGTATTCATGCCTTGATGTTCAGATCTAAGAATTAATCTCCAAGGCAGATATCACACTTTCTAGGCCAGAAAGGACCTCAGGAGATTCATTCAGCACTGAATATGACACAAATTTCTTCCATAGTTTTCACTCGGTGGACATTTCATTAGGCCCCGCCCTCTATGCCCAGACCCTAAACTGACTATCCACAGCAGGGAACCAGATAAGGTTCATCCATTACCAAGCTCAGTCTCCATGTCAGGAGGCTGTGCAGCCATTCCCACTGAACACAACTCTGCAGCAGTGTTTATGGCCACTTTTGTGGGGCTGAAGGCTTTTGGAAAAGGAGAGAAGAAAGGTTTAACCCAGTCATGCCCTAAAACTGCTTCTACCTAAGTACTTCCATTCTTCTTTTGTTATTAACTGATACCCTGAATCAGGTTACTTTGGGGACAGTAACAATTCAGTGAGCTAAAAATTAATAGAAGGTAAAAGAAGAATCTTATGAAGTCTATTAGTTAACTGGTCCACTCTATTAAACCTATTTAACTTCAGGCCCCACAGAATCCATTTATGAATCCTAGCACCACTATGTGCAGCCACGAGAAGTACAGGTCTTCCAAACGATAACTGCAAGCATCTGAAGAGAGTACATGGATTGCCTTCCTTTCCATAAGCTGGTTTCATACTCAATTCCATCACATTCACAAGGGCCAATTTCGGAGCAACCGCCCATCCAGGTGTGTCTGTTCATTCTTTTGCCATGACTGATCCAAAAGTTTTAATAGTGGTAGTATAGTTATATAAAGCTTATGAACAATGGTCTATTTAAGATATCTCCTCACAACAGGGTCAGAGACTTGACTTAGGAAAGGGAAAGTACATCCCACAAATTATATATAGAAACCCAAGCTTTTGGAAGATGCAACTGTCATCTGAACATTAATGTGCTTGACTAAGACTTGGATGTCTGGGACCTATTCCAGACATATCAGAATTTCCAGGGAGAGACAGCCAAAAACCTATTTTGATAATACATACCCCAACTGGTTAACTCATAACATAAACAGTGCACCATAAGAATGTCTATGCAATCAAGCCAGGTGTGGTAGTACATATGTGCAAGCCCAGCACCCCAAGAAGCTGCGACAGGATAAATTCAAGCCAAGTCTGGAACTTAGTAACACTCTGTCTCAAAATTTAAAAGGCCTGGAACTACAGCTGATTGCAAAGACCCTGGGTCAATCCTCAGTATTCCGGCCCACAAAAAGTCTACGAAATCAATAGACTGAAATGCTTTAAAGAAAACGTTTTTAACACTTGCCACTTTAATAAGAGGAAGATAATCACTCCATTTCACTTGCTATCTTAGTTTCTACCTCTCCTCTTTAAACCAGTCCTAATTCTCTCGACCCCAAGCCCCACTAAGCAAAGTGGAATCCACTTAATACAGTATGTTGGATACTCACAGATTGAAATTTCAGAAGAAGAGGGTGCCAGTGTGTCAGATAGACTCTCTACTGAGAAGATCTCAATTTGTATAAAAATCTTTTCAGAGCACTTATAATCTCACTGACCATCTGTAGCACTGAAATAAATCCTGAAATAAATAGTATTAAGTGGTTACATAGTAGATATACTCTAGAGACAAGAAAAGGAAAAGAAAATTTCCATCTTGTACTTGAAGAACTCAGTTAAGAACTTATCACTCTGGGGTAATACTTAATACATACGTGCCTAGACATTACAGCATATATACAAATATGTACTAGATTGCCTAGTAACATTGTTATGTGTAAAACTGGGATTTTTCCAATTGTGGATTAAGATTTCACTATTCAGCTATTCATCATGCCCCTTATCTCCATTTATCCAAAGTCTACTGAGAAAATGAACATCTACTATTTACTCTGAAGTCAAAGATAGATAGCCCCAAGCACCAAAAGAGAACAATTTTTCTTTTAAGAAAAAAAAGGGGGAGGATGGGAGAGGAGAGGAGAGGAGAGGGGAGGGGGGAGGGAGAAGAGAAGAGGGAAGAGAAGGAATCCTAAAGAACAGAGCTTTATTGGTACTTAAATCAACAACTTCAAAAAAATGGCAGCTCTTCAAACTCCACACATGGAAGAGCTCTTCATTTTAAACTGAAAATGGGAAATTAATTTTCAAGTCTCTTGTCTAAGACACAGCTTTTAAAAAGGCATTAACCTACATTTGGAGATTAATGCAAACATAGCCATCTTGTTTTAGTGGGTACAATCCAACTTTTATTAAGACAAAGTCGGATTCAGAGTAATTAAGAGCTTGTCCAATATCCAGAATTTTATGACTCTAAATATTAACGAAGCTGGCATTCTTACCAGCTTTGCCTCAAAGCTATTGTGTTATAAATTCTCAGTGGTAATGAAACACCAGCTAAAAAGAGGTTAAGTAAGTCTCATTTAGTTCCTCCTGTGCAGAACTATGCTGACTTTAATGTAATGTATAGTCTCTCTTAGAACATTAGTACTACTGGAAAAAGGTAAGTCATTTGGGATCTGCTATTAAGGAACTCAAAAAAACATAAACAAAGCACAGGAAATGTGTTTGAACAGTGTTGAATGTTAAGAGACTTCCTTGTGCCAAAGTATAGAAATGAATACCTCGCTGATTTGGGCAGAAAAAGGGCAATATACCCACAGTGGGGATGTTAGTGAAGGTTTACTATCTTTTAGGCACATCCTTAACACTATGTACTGTTTATATAATGTAGCAGAACCACAGGCATTGTTTAAAATAACAACAGCAAAAACCTTCTGAAAGTTTACATCTTATTTTCAAAATATCTCAATAGGGTGCTTTCTACTCCCCCAATACTATTTCAAAAGATACTGAGTTATACTCTTAACTACTCCCCTCTCAGGGGAGGGTTTCACCAGTCATCGCCTTCAACCCTCTCTAAACAAGCAGACTGAGGAGACACTCCTGGACTATGACTAAAATAATAACTGGTCATCCCCTTTGCAGACTTCATAAAATGAAAACTCTCAGATATTAAGTTCCTAGTGCAAATTTGTTCTGTGCTTTAAGGCCAACAAAGTGTTAATCACATAGGAACAACATCAGTTTAAAAACCAATGCTCTGTGCTCCTTCATTGAACTGGCCACCCACTGACTGAATGGGGGAATGCCAAAGGTGCAGATATCAACAGTGATTATTACAAGAAGTCTGTCAGTCACCTCTGTGCTCTTAAAAGAGAAATGCATATCACTTATGCATTCATCTGAGCCATAGCCAGTTCACTATATTCCCAAAACATGAACAGGACTAGATGGAATGGATTAGATAAAAATACATTACGTGTGCTACAATTATCAAAAAGCAAGCTGCTAAATAAAATTGGTACCGTTCTCAATGGACATCCTTGAATGGAAATTACCCACCTATGCTCAAGGAAGTAACACTTTACTTTTGTCTGTCTACTAGGCAACCTGCACTGCTACGAGGAAAAAATATCTTCTCCCTTAAGGCACAAACCTTGTGAAATGAAAACTGTGCCATGAAGAAATGTAAATTAACACTTCATGCTTTCTTTTAACATTCAAAGATATTGCCAGAATATAATAAACTGTCTCTTAGGGGATTAACAAAGGTACCATTTTCCAAAATTAACAAAGGGAATTTTATTAAATACTTGTGCTTTTATTCCCCATAACATGACCTTTTCCAAAACAAATAAATACCCTGATTTCAGGTCTTCTTTACTGAAATTAACCACAGACAGCACTTCAGCATGATCATTTATTAAATCAGATTGGAATGAGAAAACACAAAACCAAGAATCAGGACACACAGAGATACACCACAAAAACAAATTCCATGGCAAACAATGCTTACTTAGCCAAAGGTCTTCCCACAGGCAGCTCCCAGGTGCCTCCCCTAGTGGCTGACCTCCCTCATTCACATCCCTCCCAGACTGAGCACAGAAATCATGCACCCCCGATCCATATTAGACATTATGTTCACTTCCCCGGGGTACAATCTAATCACTGCGCCTGCCCTGAGCACCTATGTATAAACTATACCCCACCCTCAAACTTTATGACAAAAAGAAGTAAATACTTTAAAGCGAGGTACCATGGTATTAAGCATGAAGACTTCCCTCAAAGAACAATATCTGCTTTTTAAGAGAAAGTGTTGTGATAATGAAATGAAAACTTGGGCCCTTCAATGCCAGTGAACACATACTTTCAAACCTTAACTATGGTGGTAGGCTGGTGAGATATAGGGAAAACTATTTGTAATTTACTATACCAATCATTTCCTAGTACACTGCTTAATCCTCATAAATTTTACCCATTTTAGATGAAAAAGGGGCAACCTTCGCAAGACAGAGACTGACTTGCCTAAGATCACTCACAAAAAACATAATGAGGTGTCTTGACTCTATTCAAGTCATGACTATAGGAAAACTCAGATGAGTAAGGCACAACCTCTGTATTCATACAGGGCTTTAGCTTTTAATTTAGAAAAGAAGACAACGGCATGAAGGTGTATAAGTGCCAACTGAGTATACACAGTTATACAAGTACCTAAAAGGGAACAACCTTGAGGCTAGGAATTAAAAGCCCACAAAACATTAAAAAAAATCCATTTTCCACAAACATAACACGCTTAGATTCACAAATGAGAAACAGTACATGAAAGGGACCCACAGATCACAAATGTTACAACAATGTTATCTATTAATATAAACAATAACATTTAAGGTTCATTTAGTATTTTGGTTCAGGCAACATGTTGATCACTTCACACACATTTAATTAAACCACTGAACATCAACCTCATTTTACAATTGAGAAAACTAACCTTAGCAAGATAAGATTACCCGCCTAAGGTCATGAAAGTGGCAGGGCTGGACCTTTCTGTCAAAGACTATGTTATTTACCCACTATTTGTACTGCTAGTGTTTATTTTTTCCTACATTATTGATAAATGTGCTCCAACAGTCCTCACCAAATATTCAGATCTGACTACACATTTCAAATGAGTATCTGCAAATTACAGGGGTTTTTTTCCCCCATACCCAGATCCCTAGTGTCTGCAAGTCACAAGGTCATGGTTAGTTTCAGAAAACACCAAGAGTCCATGTGGTCCCTAGTTATGGAGAAAAATCCAAGAAATGATGGTGCACACATATTAACAATCAAAGGTTACAGTTATTTGGTATTTTAAACACTTCCAACTGAAGTTCTTAAGAGTGCTTAAGAGAAGGCTTAAGTGCATTAAAAAAAATCTGTCTACATTTGTTATTCTCATCCCAGCTTTATAATGGGTAAACACAGGCATGTAAACATGACAGAAAGCCAAGACAGGAGTTCTGGCTGCTTATATTCTTCTCCCAAGACTTCTGAACAATACAGCCCTGATCTAACCCACAGTTCTTCATCACATGGCAGGTAAGAAGACTGCACGTATTTTGACAAAAGCTAAGATGGATTCAAGGTATTTCTTTTCATTAAACCACACAAAGAAAGAAAAAATAAAATTGGTGTCAGACTTTTGACAAGTTTATTCATCTTCAGGCAACAACAAAAAAAATTTTTAAAAACAACCTCATAAACTATTTTATAATGGAGAATTAAAACAAAAAAGGAACAAACTAGGGAAAGTATTCATGACAAATATAGCAAAGTGAAAATATATCAAAATAACCTCACACCAGTTAAGAAAAAAGAAATTCTACTCCTTAGCCTAATGTAGTGGCACAAACCTGTAATTCCAGCTCTGTGGAAGCTGAGGCAGGAGGATGACAAGTTTCAAGCCAGCCTGGGAAACTTAGTGAAATCTTGTCTCAAAATAAAATTTTACAAGGGTTGGGGATGTAGCTCAGAGGTGGATATAACCACCAGCACTGGAAGAAAATTAAAAGAAAGTAAAAGAAGTTTCAATTAATAAAACAATAGGAGAACAATTGAGGCTCAATTTTGTGCACAAAAATAAAAAACAAAATTTTAAGTGCTATCATTTCTAAAGAAATGTAATAATACCCTTTTATCTCTAGAAACATAAATCATGATCACTGTCAAACAAGCCAGGGCAGGGACATAGTAGTGTGGTAACGGAGAACTTGCCTAGCATGTGCAACGGCCTGAGTTCAAACACCAGCACTCCAAAAAAAAAAGGCAGGGAGGGGGCAGCACTCTAAGTGCAGCCTATACTGCTGAGGACAGTGTACATTTTGAATGGATACTTACATAACTTATGGGAAAAGTAATAAATGTACACTGTTACTATTCCACACAGAGCATGTACTGGAGAAATCAAGGGAAGGGCAGATTCTACACACAAACAAGATCTTTGTGATATCAGCATCCCCAAATTGAAAACTTACATTTCAAGAATATGAAGTATGGCACAATTTGATATGTGATTATGCTGCCATTAAATTATTAATTATGAAGGTATACAGCAACACAGGAAATGGCTTTTTAATGTTAAGAAAAACATAAAATTACTTCAATGTCAGGATTATACCACCATAAAAAGTAATGTTTACAACACATATAAATCCTAAAAACATAGGTATGAAAATGGAAGGGTGATTTCTTGAGAAGTCTGTAAATGGTTTTCCCTCTGACACAAACGTTATGGAATGAAACGTGTCTGTGTGAACATGTGCTTGTGTGCACGTTGCTAAACACAATCCCAAATTGAGAACGAAAGCAACTCTCTCTCACCCTCAGGCTACTTGCTTCTTCCGCCTTCAAAGAAAATATACACACAGAGACGTATGTGAAATGGAATTGTAAGTTGGCAATATCACATTTGCTTTATGCCTAAAATGTGTCGTGCCTGAAAGAAAACTGTTTGGTGTTAGATATGGTATACTTCAATTCTATTAGGAACAAGAAAACAGCACAACCAACATGTCACACACAAAAAAAATAAAAGTATATCACTTGCTCTCTATGTGTGCTGTAAAATCTAGCTCACTAAAGTATTTTCCATGCTATTTCTCCTTAGAAAATACTGAAAAATCAAATGGTCATCTAAATTTTTTACTGGTTATTTTCAAGAGAACATTTTCCATAACACTAAGCAAAACACTGAGATTAATGTTCTGCTTACCCTTGACAACATGTAATTTTTTTTTTTTTTTGCCTTTTTAAGACAGGGTCTCACTATGCAGTTCAAACTGGCCATGTGCTCACTTTGTAGCCCAGGCTGCTCTCGAACTAGCAACAATCCTCCTGTCTCAGTCTCCGCAGTGCTGGGATTACAGGCTTGCACCACCATGCTCGGCTATAAGTAATTCTCTATAGCTGTCTCTGAAGAGCTCAGCTGACTAGTTCCAATCATTCTTTTTCAAAAGGCAAACTGATTTTTAAAAAATAGTAAGAGCCAAAAGCAAGCACTTACTAGCCTATGTTTCCAGATATATAACTGAAACTTTGTGTCCTTTTTTTTTTTAGGAAGGCAGTGCTGTTAACTGAACTATCTGCCCACAGGAAAAACGGATGAAACAATGTTGCCTAAAGATATTACCTTAGAGGAAAAACCTCCAAAGGCAAAAATAAATCAGCATAATCTAGAAATACATATCCTGTTGTTCAGCACTGTCATATAGATTTAACAAACATTTCCCTATTTTAATCTATAAAATAGTGTACTTATGTACTTTACCAAGACATTCCTCATTTTCAAGTTACTGGTTTGAAGGCCGTGTTGTGACAGGTTTACAGTGAAAACACACTGAATAATTTGGATAGTAGCCCCACAAAGCAGCACCTCAACAAGGGGATTCCATATCTCCTATAGAGAGAGAACTCCCCTTCCTGGACCAAATAAATTTCAATCTTCCTCCATCTTTTCTTCATTCACTCTCCTAGTTCATAAACAAAATCTCTTCCACTTACAGACCCACTTTACTCCTATACATACATTCTACTAGGATAGTTTCCACTCCAGCAATCCATGAGAGAATTACTGTTTGTAGTGTGCCACACTAAAACCCTTTCAGCACTTTAATTCTCAACTTTGGCTTCACTTAGAATAAACTAGGGAATTTTAACAGATGGATTTTGTTAACCATATTCTCTTAACCTGGATTCAACCTCTAAGTGATTCTATTTAGTTGGCATGGAGAATAGCCTGGGTATCAGAGTATTTTGGAAAGCGGTTCTTGTAGAATTGGCTAAACTGATCCTTTTACACGAAAAAACACAGGCCCTAGAATAGTCAAAACAATCTTGGAAATGGACTACAAAGAGGAAAGATACACACTACTGCACTTTAAAACTTAGTATAAAGCTAGCTTATCAAGATAATGTGGTATTTGAACAAGAATGAAAACATCAACAGAACAGAATAGAGCATTCAGAAATAGTCATAAACAGAAATAGACAAACAGGCAACTGATTTTGAACAAAGACACCAAGGATATTGAGGGAGTAAAAAAATTTTTGTAATAAGTACTCCAAACACAATTTAGTAAATGGGGAGAAATGAACCTTTACTCTTTTATTACACTGAAAAATCTCGATGAATCATGAACCAAAAAGTGAATAAAGTTTCTAGAAGAAGGAAGAAAGTTCTGTAACCTAGGATAAGTAAAAATTTCTTAGAGTGACATAAAAGACACAAAAACATCTAAAGGAAATGTAAGATAAAACTATACTTTGTCAAAATTTAAAACTTCTTGTCAAGAAACTCCACTAGTAGACTAGAAAGGCAAGGCACTGACTGGAAGAATTCACAAAAATCTTTATAGATCAATTTAAAAAATCCAATTTTTAAAAATGACCAAAAACACCACATAAAACACAGCGCTCAACATCACTAACTATCAGAAAAACACAAATTAAAATCATAATGGGATGCTATTTTATAGCCACTAGAATGGTGGGAATTAAAAAGACTGAGCATATCAAATATTGTTGATAATATGGAAGAACCAGATCCCATCGTAATTCTAAGTGTGTAAAACAGTACAACCACTTTGGAAAACTAGCAATGTCTTGCAAAGTTAAACATATACATACATATCACAGGACACAGTTCCACTTTGAGGCATCTACATTTAAAAAACTGAAGATCATATCCACAAAAAAATGGGAAAGCAAAATCTGTAAAAGACTGATCATTAAAGATTTAATTTTGTGGTGCTGGAAATCAAACATAGGTCCCTGTGCATGCAAGACAAGAGCTCTATCCCTAAGCATCATCCCCAGCCTAAAGCTTTGATTGTAATGGCCAAATGTTCTGAAAAAAAGCAAATGCCCATCAGTAGGAAAATGGTTAAGCAAATCATTGTATTACCAAGTACTACTTGGCAATAAAAAAAAATTGCATGGAATAACATAGAACAATCTCAGAAGATACTGTCAACAAACTGGGCATGATGGCCAACACTTGTAATCCCAGCACTCAGGAAAGCTGAGGCAGGAGGATCACAAATTCAAGACTAGTCTGGGCAAATGAACGATCCTTTCTCTAAACAAAATAAAAATGTAGTTCATTTGCAAAAGCTCTAGATTCAATCCCAGTTACCCTCTCCCCTCAAAAAATGTTAACAAAATGAAGCCAGACACAAAAGAGCATTACTATTTGATTTATATGAAGCTCAAGAACAGGTAAAGCTATGATAATAGGAATCAGGACAGTGCTAGCCTGTGGAAGGGATGGGTAGTAACTGATTAAAAGCAGGTACTAAAGAACTTTTTCAGTTTATGGCTATGTTTTTACTTGATGAGTACGTAGGTTACATGCGGCGCCCAAAGTCACTGATTTTATATACTTTGGAACTGCGTTTCACTACAAGTAAACAATACCTTATAAAAAAAAAAAAAAAGATAAAATCCCTGGTACTTTTAATTAGTGTGAACACTAAGAATCACTTCATGTTGGAGGGTGAGGAAAGGATGATTTAACATCTCTTTTTAGTCCTCTCTCATCTGAGCTGAGTAGTGTGTCACATTTTTTTAAGCAAAATCTGCATATCCAATATTCTCACATAGTATCCTAATACAGCACCTTGGGGTTCAAGTCCTACATGTACCTTAACTGGATAGTGATGAACTAATACGATCTGATATTTCCATATCACTGTGTACCTCTGTCACAAGAGACAATAAAATCTGGGAAAACTAGTTGTTTCCTAGTACATCTTCCCTGAAGTCTGATCAGACAGCCCCCCAAGAGCCTCAATTCGTTTCCCAGAGTCCATTTAGACAAGCCAGCTCTCCAACGACATTGCACTTATTACTTCCAGGCCCTCATGGAGGACCAGACATTTTCATATCTTCATGTCTTGGTCCCTGCTCTTCTTTTTCACAGGAATGTCAACCCTGCCTGTCTACATTTCATACCCCTTCTTCCGGTTCAAAACAGCATTATCATGCCACCTCTTTCATGAAGGTTTCTCTGATCTTTCTCCAATTCACAAATGCCCCCTCTGTGCTATCCTCCTAAAGTACTTAATGCACATCTATAACACACACAGACTATATGATAGGCAATCTGCTAGAGATAATAGCACATCTGTCACACTCTTACAACCTGCTAGTCACATGATCATGCATGTTTCCTTTTTAAACTTCTGCACCTGACTTAAGTAAGAGGAGTTATTAAATGCTGGGACCACCTCTTTATTTATCATGGTAAAGCCTGACAAACACCAAGTATTTGACATATTACACTGATTTTATACACAAATTAACATCAATATGCCATCTCCTTTCCACTAAAGCAAAGTCAACTGGGATAAAGGACAATTCCTCCCCCCACCACAAAAAACATGGCTATATATTGAGTGTACTTTATAGTATGAGGTGAGGATCTCCTTAGTACTAGGAACTCTTAAACCTAACAAATTGTTTTCTGTGGTACATTAAAGTTTAAAAACACTTCAGATCTTAACTTTTTCAATCCTAATTTTGATGATTATTTTCTAATAATGTATTTATTAGGTAATTTTTTTAAGATGTTTCACTATGTAGTTCAGGCTGCGTTGAACTCATTATGTAGCCTGGGCTCACCTCAAACTCACAGATATCCTCCTTCCTCAGCCTCCTGAGTGCTGGGATTACATGCCTGTGTCACCATGCCCAGCATTAGATAGTGTTTTAAAGGTTTAGGACAGTTAAAATAGTTATGTATCTGAATTGTAACAAACTAGTCATATCAAAATAGTACTACAGGATAAAAAAGATGTGGTAGTTTTATATAATGGAGTGCCACTCAGTCATAAAGAATGATAAACTGGACACTTTTATAGGTAAATGGATGCACCTTGAGAACATACTCATTAGTAAGACACATGTGTAAACATCATATGGTTTCATTAATGTGACAAGCTGAAAGAAAAAAACATGTATATGTGTATGTATATGTTTATAAAAAATAATTACTGATTTCTCTGAGTTCACTGAAGAGAAAGATCTGTACTGGTATTGTTCAGAAAATTGAAGGCAGATGTCTTGGGCTCTGGGTGAATGATTTGGGGATGACAGTGCACAATGTAGGTACCACTGTTTCCTACCCCCCAAATAAGTAATACTACAAATGAAGACTTCAAACAGATTTTCCCACTAGATGTGG
This sequence comes from Cuniculus paca, assembly GCA_004365215.1. NCBI lineage: Eukaryota > Metazoa > Chordata > Mammalia > Rodentia > Cuniculidae > Cuniculus > Cuniculus paca. Next base: position 13,154 of record RJWT010004337.1, on the reverse strand, counting down.
ATCCCCTCCTCCAAAAGAGTAGCTACTCTACAACCAATTAAGGATCTTTAATCCGGTTACTTCACATTTGTCATATATTCATACTACAAGCCCTAGACCACAATTTGGCTGGGGAGGGGATGACCACTGAGGGATTTTGCAATTATTAATATTTATTCCTAAGTAGTAACATTCAATCAAATCTTTTTCATTCAGCTCAGCAAAACAAACCAGAAAGTTAACCAATTCTATAACCTTGAATCCTGACACTACAGTAATTTTATTTTCTGTGCCTTTAAAAGTGCAATGTTTTCATTCCTCCGCAAAAGTGCTGATCTAAAAAGCACAAGACAACAGCAGTAGGTTAGATATCATTTGCAGAGAAAAAAGGAAACATTAAGAGATTAGAGACAACTCCCTCCTAAGTTCAACAGTAAAATGCTTCATGTATTTTGAACAAGAACTTCTTTGAAATAACAGAAGACAAAACTAAACATTTGCACACTCCAAAGTCTGCAGCTGGTCATTCTGCAACACTCCTTTCCTCCCAAAGTTATGCAGGCAAAGAGTCTAGAGGAGAAAAAGAGCCAAGGAATCACTTCATCATTTTATAGACAAAGACATCAAGAGTCAGAGAGGAAACATGACTCACCCACTAGGATCCCACAATGCTGGTAGTAACTTAGGCATCACATAAAGTGGCATGTGACTTTTCCCTCATCTTAACACAATCCCTTGCTTATACTCAGGAATATCCTGAGATTCTTCCTCTTTGCTAGCATCAGTACTTTCACAATCCCTCTACAGTTTATTCCTGGGCTCCTCCCACCACCCTCTGCCTGTGCTGTGGATGTCTATCCTCTGTCCAGGAAATTCCCACATGTTCTAGGCTGCTTGGCCTGACTTTTAATTTCCACCTGAGGAGGCAGCGACCCACCCCTTTCACTAAGGCACCATTAGAATGTAATGCACTGCTCCTTTTGTGATGCCAGGAGATGGGTTGATGCTCAACAACCCCTTACCTACTTACTGAATCGTTTCCAGAACCCTGCCACCAAGTCATTTTCTGATTTCTAATCAGTAAACACAACAGGGAAAAAAGAGCTGGCTCTAGCCAGATTTCTTACAAGTCTTGAGAAATGCCAGTGGCTCTCAGGAAACCAAGAATAATAATAGTTGACATTCAGAGAGCTCCTATTGCCTGTGCTGGTCTAAGTAACTTCACATACTTACTCATTTGGTATTCACAATCACCCTATGGATAGGTACTACTGTTATCCCCATTTTACAAATAAGGAAACTGAATAAACATGTTCATGGTCACACAGCTAAGAATGATGAAGCTATAAGTGAATCTAGGATGTCAAAACCCAGGAACTTAACATACTACCCACTAAGGAAATCTGTTATTTGCCAGAGTTAAACCCTATTGGAATGGACTTATTTCAAAGCAATCTTTACAAAACATAACTAGTTTCCCTTTCACAAAGAGAGGAAAGAATTCAAATATTTAAGGTTTCTCAGACTTCCTAAAAAGGTCACAGAGAATTAGGTAGCCTATATAACATTCCAGATACACACAAAACCACAATTCTACTCCAAACCACACGGGCTGGCAGGGAGGGGTCCTAGCACTAGTTGCTAGGATAGTGAAGGCACTATTAACTGAGATAAAATGATAAACAGCCCTTTGGAAACGAACTGCTATGAACTGCAGTTTAATACGTAGTGTGATCCAAACCTCTCTTTTGCTTCTGCACTGCTCTATCGTAGTGCTCTGCAATTGTTAAACTAGGATGTGTTTTGGCATTAGAAAACAAGCAGCAGAAAGACATTCCTCTAATGTTTGAATTAAAAACCTTTGATCGCCTTTTGGAAATGGTTGGGTTTTCCTCCTAGAAAGGATATGTGTGGACTTGATACTTTGTTCTTACTATATTGCAGGGAAAACGTATTTCAGACATACTTCTATTAAAGCAAAGGACTGCTAATATTACCCCGTGTTTCTAATGCACCTGTTCTTAAGAGTTTACCAAATATCATATGAATGATGTAATCACATCCACAAAGTTCATCCCAGAGAAAAAAACAGAAGCAGCATAGGTCAACAAATAGCTGCTTAACAAGTTCATATGACCAACGAACTTCTGAAAGTAGGATAAATCTTGGCATCTCTCCCTTCATTTTATGGCTCCCTTATTACCTTAAAACTCTGGACCAGATACCTGTTCCACTATGCAGGTAGGAATGTTAACCATTAAGGTTTGTCTATATTACAAAGCTGTTTATAAGCTCTAAATTCCCCCAGCCTATTTCATCCCCCTCCAAGACTGACTACACCATGAGAAGAGTAACTAAAGTAACTTTCAGGGTTTGCAGGGACACAACTGCCAGGTTTTACAATGTCTCATTTGGACATGGTAACTCATTGGACAACTCCCTTGAATAATGCCTAGAGGGCCTTAGATTCCAGGAGAAGCAAAGTCTCACACACCACCTGACAATAATCACTTTTCCCATTACCCCATGATGAGAATAGTGGTAGTCCTGCGGCCAAACAAGAACAGTCATCTCATGGGAACCCAACTGCCCCTCAAGCCATAAAGATTTCTCCTAACCCTCACCTTAACCCTAACTCTGTGAAACCAGAACTAAGATAATTATCAGCCAGACCCCAGCCCAGAACAGCACCCCATAAAACTGGTACCTTTTCTTTGCCAGTCTGAACTTCATTGGAGTGAGCCCTCTTCAACTGTTTGTGCTGGAGTTCCTTTTCCTTTTTCATATTCTTCCTTGCTTTCTACCTCTGCCTAATAAATATGCTTATGACTTACATTGATATGTCTTTCAAAATTATTTTTTCATGACAAGAGTCAAGAACCTACTCAGTAAGACAAGCTTAGGTTCCCATATCCTCTCAAGCGGACCTCTTCACACCCTACCCAATGAAATGAAGACCATCTCATTTTATTTTTAAAAGTTGACAGTGCTTGGGCTATCACAATTATCATAATTATATATTATATAATATGGGACAGATACTTAGTCCTGTATTATTCTCATTCCCAGCTAATTGGCAAGAGACATCACTCCACAGACTTATGGAGTAGCTGCTAGGAATAGAGCAGTAGTAAGCAAAATAAATAACTTCAACTCTTAATGGAATTTACCACTGGTAGAGAGAAAGGGGGAAACATAAAAATATGTGAATGAGGTACGATGAATGCTGTGATGCAGAAAAAAATAAGAGAAGACAGTATGCCTGCTTTAGGAAGGGTGACCACTAACAGTCTCTTTGATGAGAAAGCTTCTAGCACAAATTAGAAACAAGTGAAGGACAGAATCTTCAGGGTAAGAGCATTCCAGGTAGAGTGAAAAGTATGTGTAATGATGTTGAGCAGAGTGTGTGAGAATGCTGGAATACATGAGCAGAGTAAGAGGAAATGATGGCAGCAAGACTGCAAGAGACAAAATCACATCCAGCCCCCGTGTAAAACTTGGAGGAACCAAACCTGATTCTTAATCCCCTTTGTTAAATTGATCTGCATAACAAATGGATGCTCTCTGGTCGGCTGGAAACTCTGCCCAAAGTAGTGTGAACTCTTTTGTGAAGACTGCTGTCTGTATGTTTTTCCTTAGTTTCTCAATCTTTCACAACTTTCTCAGGGTGAACTCCATTTCACTTGCCTGGACTTTTTCAGAATAAAGCCTAATAATGCTAGTGTCAAAGTTCATCTTTCCTCAATATATTTTACAGACATTTCTACTGAAACTCTCAAGAGATTCTAATAAGTCCCCCTTGGATATACTGGGCAACCTTCTCCTTTTGTGATAGTAACAGTAGAAGCTACCTGACTTCTTAAGCAAAATTTGCCTCTGTAAAATATACTGACTTCTTACAAAATTGTGCCCAGTTTTTCCTGTTACTCTAAAGTTTAACTACTACATGTTCCTATAATTATCTTATTTCAAATAAAAATACCTTTAATTTAAGCAAATCTAATATATACTTAAAATTTACTCGAAAGATAAATTGAGCATGACTTTGCTTATAAAAGGTTTTTCACTTTAGAAAATGATTTCAAAGAGCATTACTATAAATGGCAAGCTCTTTTATTTCATCCTAAATTTAAGAGGCAATTCTCAACAAATCTTTGATAACTCATCACTGAGCCAGGTGAAGTATCCCTGTACAATGAGATCTTCTTTTCAAGAGCCAGTCTTAGCCTCACATTATACAGTTTTGAGAAATTACGATTCATTACCAACAATTTGAAAACCTGTAATCATAAAGGGCTGACTCATAATTATTCTATTATGAAAGGCTGAAATTCCTAAAATGTAGGCCTCACCTCAAAAATGTCAATAAGTTTAGCAACTATAAATCCACCAAACCAACCCATTTCCTCCACTTTCCAGGCTAAGATTGCAGATTTACAATTGTTCAAGTAGCCAACCTATTTGCTTTCCATTTTTCTTATAAATGCTAGCATGCCACATTACTTACACTGTTCTCCATTTCTTAAAAATCTCTTATTGAACTACTATGCACACACTGTCTGATCATCAATTTGCATGTCAGCTCTTTTTAACTGAATTCCATCCAACCAGAATTACCACTGCCTCTCTCTATGAAAAAACAAAGTGATTTTGTTTTCCTTCAACAATGCCAGGGTCCCTACCAGGAAATCAAACTGTCACTCTACTTGCTATTAATTATCCTGTAATATGCCACTGTTTCCCTTCTTTCCCAAAGCCTGAACCATATTCCTTCCCCCTGTGATTAACAGCAGTCATGATGATGCCTCACATGCAATGAACTGACACGAGAGAAATCCGGGCACAAGGCACAGATGACAAGCAATAACAAGAATACTTTAAGCACAGTGTTTAACTGAAAACAAATTCTCTCATATGAAATAAAATTCTAAGGTTGGAGCCTTGTTTCATATAACTCTAGGGTACAACATCTCTACTTCCCACTGGGGACTTTGTACTATCTATAACAAGTTTCTTGACATCAAACCAATGAGGTTAAAAGCAGTCTCCTAACAACTAAATCTCTTTAGTCACAATACAAGCCTATGGTTTCTTATTTCTGTGATGATGGTAAAGATCTTACCAACCTCCTCTGTATGACAAATCCCCTGGAGCTTAAAGCCTCCTATTAAGTCTTCCTTTTAGTCTCCCCTTCTTTATGTTGCATCATATATTCAGGAGAGGGACCAGAATGGAGAGCAGTCTCAAAATAGTTTTATGTGAGACTCAGCTGAAGAAATTGAGATTTCTGAATCTGAATACATGGAAGATACGATAACTGTCTTTAAAATAAAAATTTCAGGGCCTTGAAGTGTAAAAGAGGAAATAAGATTTGTTCAACATGACTCCAAAGAATAAAACAAGAACCAGTATGTTTTATAAACTCACAAAAAGAGACTTTCCCTAAAAGTACTAAGTATCAAACAGAAAAACAAAGTAGTTCAGTGAAGGTATTAAGTGCCTAGACAGGCCACCCCATGTAAGCAAAACTGGCACAGACACAGGAAAGAGATGTAACAATGCACTGCATGCCCTGCAGGGCAGGCTGGTGAAGAGGACTCTAGTTTTCTTCCAACACTGAGATTCCACAAAAGTAATTGTTACACCTTAATTAGCTGGAATTGTGTCACAATGAGTGAAGCGTTAAGCAGCAATAAGCCCTCACCCCTTATCCACAGAGCACTAGTTCATAGGACAACTCATTACGGAAACGATTAGAAGAGCATTATATAATTCCACTTGAGGAAACTGGAAAAGTTTGGAAAATGTCTCCCCTTCTATAAACAACAGAATACCAGCTAATAATGCACTAATTCCTGGAATCTGTAAATATGTTAATTTTGTGGCCAAAAACCCCACCAAAAATCATTGTTGTTTCCTTTCATTCTTCTTCCTTGTAACCCTTCTTCAGGTCTTCAACCTCCACAAAGTCCAGAGTGCTGTCCAGTTTTTCTGGTGTCCCTTCTTCCAAGAGTTAGAGTCTAGTGTGTCTCTGTGCCTACATGGGATTGAGCAACTGAAATGCTATCAAATTTCCACACAGGGCCACATGCACAGAGCCCATCAGATCAACTCCCCAACACTCTATAAAGCCCACATGCACAGACCTAGTGCCAAATGCCGCACAGTGCTTCACCAGCTGGAGACAGCAACTGCTCCATAACCTCTGTTCTCCAACATCTGCTTGTCTTAGTGGCCAGGATTTTTGAAAAATACTTATCTGTAACCCCATATGAACATAAACAGCCATATACTCTTTAGTTGCCACAGTCAAAATCAAAAGCACATTCAACTCTGTTTTGATGTGAGCTTTGCTCATCAGTCCTTCTCAGAAAGGAGAAAAAACTTGTACAAGAAATATTTAAAATAAATAATATGCAGTTGTAAGATAGAAGGAGTTTTAAAAGAAATTAAACATTAATGCACACTCCCCTCACAAGATTTGAAAACCTAGCCGGGGGTTTAGCTCAGTGGCACAAGCACCTGCCTGCCAAGCGCAAGGTTGTAAGTTCGATTTCCTGTACCAAAAAGAAAAAAAAAAAAAGATTTGAAAACTTGTCCCTACCAAAGAACTTTATTCAAGTCCACCAAAAAAAAGTATACACACTTTAGGGAAAGAAAAACAGTATGTTTTTTCAACAGATGGAATTACCCTTATATGGGGGACTGTAGAGAATGTCACATTTCACAGAAAACCCACTACCCTGCCTATACTTAGAGAAGAAACTGAAAATGCATGTGCAGCAACATCAGTGACTAAGCATCAGTTCACCATACTAATAAATGTCTGAAAGCTAATGGTCACCACTTTGAATAACTCTTATAAGAGGCCAAAAGTCGCTTGTATTAATCTCATATTTCAATACATTCAGTATTAAAATGTTTATACAAGTTTTTCTTTTCCTGAAGTGTGTCATTTTTTTTGATGGACTCTGTATTTAGAACTTTAAGAATGAAGAAAGTCAATCTTATTAACAGAAGTCTCTTATTTTAAAACTAAAGAAAACTGAACTTCAAGGGCCTCAACATTAGTAAAGAGGAATGTAGTATTTCCCTATAATAAACATACTCTTTGACCACCTATTCGACAAGACAGTGGTTAAGCATCTGTGATCCAGAGCTGATTCATGGGTTCCTTTCCCTCCTCCATCTACTAGTAAAATCGCTAATCCCTCTGTGTCAAATTTTGCTCATTCCAAAAATGGAATTATCCTGCACAAGGTTGTTAAGAAGATTACATGAATACATGCACAACAATCACTTAAAATTGTGTCTGGCAGAAACTCCACTAGTTTATGGAAGCGATCATCACCAATATTTGTCCCTCTTGAGAAACCCTCAAAATGATCTTACAGGTCCTGTTCGCCACTAGGCAGGTACCTTCAGGGATAATCACCTAAGCTTGGAAAGAAAATCTACTGCTTCTCTTTATGACCGAAAGCCTGCCCCTGTATTACTTTTTTGTTTCTGCTTAGGACCACCTGAGCAATTTACAAGGAGTCAAAAAAAACCTCTGTCATCTTGCACCAGCTCTTTTAGTGGAACTAAAAAACTTTAACGTAATACTAAATTCTCCTCCCAGTGACAGTGCCGTCCACTAATCTTTGAACAGTTGACGTATGAAGAAATATACCAATGAACTGAGCATGCTCAAGAATGTACCCACCTCTACATGTGACGAATGGTAACATGCACATGGGATAAGACCTTCCTGCATGAGTAAGTATGAGTTGCCAAAATAAGAAGTCTTTTGCTTAGTTTGCGGGAGGAAGACACTGCTTTGGGAATTATCCCCAGTGTGCTCCTTGTTTTCTTTAAATAATAAACCACTCTTCACTCTTTTATCTCCTAGTTGTGCTTATCAGTTTTGAAATCAACAGGTGAACCCACTGAGTCTGGTGACAGTCACATCATCTCTGAGTGCAAGAACCATCCTGGCTCTAATAATTCAACAACAGTCCCCTGTCTCTTCATCTTCACTGCCTACCCAACCCCATGTAACCTGCTTAATGGGAAAGGATATTTCTTTAGTTTCTGAGACTGGTTTTCAGAAAGAGTTCACTAAGAACATGAACCTCCAAGAAAGAAAAGTAACTAAGTCTTCTTGGGCTTCACTTTCCCCTTTTGTGAACCATGGATCGCCAAGAAATCCTCCCACTTTAGCACTTCACCAGTCTAGAAAGTATCTATTTCCAACATATTTGCCATCTGGTTAAGGAAAACTGACAGTACTTCAAGAGCCACTGAAGTCCTTTAGATTGGTCTCAAACCAGAATGAAGTGTGATCATCTTCTCTGCTATTTAAAATTATTCATTCAGACATAGTTGAGTTACATAGTTACTCATAGACCTAAATGTAAAACCTAAAACTACAAAACTTCTTCTAAAAAAAAGCCAGGTGTATTGGCATGCACCTGTAATCCCAGTACTCTGAGAGGCTGAGGCAGAAGGATCTAAATTCAAGTACCATCAAGGCAATTTAGCAAGACACTGTTTTGAGATTAAAAGTTTTTAAGGTGTGGACAATATAGTTCAGTTCAGTGTAGAGGATCTGGGTCCAATTCCCACTACCACCCAAAAACAAAACCAAACCAAACCAAACTGTTATGGTTTGTGTCTGGATGTCTCCCCAAAGCCTCATGCAGTCATGGGGGTCTGGCTTTTCAGAGGCAGCTGAATCTAGAGTTTGTGACTGATTCACTGTCTAGTGCTGGAATTGCGAGTGTGAGTGGTGCATCCTCCCTAGGGCAGGAAGCCTGCATACAGTATAAGGGAAGGTTTAAAGAGGCTTGCTCCTCCCTTTTGCTCTTGCTGCTTTTACTATGTTTCATGGTCATGAACTGCTGTCCCTCTGCCACACCACTCTGCCTTGGAGTCAGCTGATTATGGACTGAAACATCCACAAACTGTGAGCTAAATAAATCTTTCCTTCCTTAATTTGGGGAATTGGGTATTTTGTCTCAGCAATGAGAGAAAACTAACTAAGACAAACATGAGAGAGAGAGAGATGAAAGGGAGGGGAGGACAAAAAACTTCATGATTTTAGGTAGACACTGAAAGTGTAATTCATAAAAGTGCAAACTGATATTTGGACTTCATCAACATTTAAAACATCTGTTCTTACAGATACTTAAGATGAAAATATGCAGGCTGAGAAAATATACCTGTAATCATACTTTTGATAAATCACTTGAATTTACAACATATCACAAAGAAATCTTGAAACTTAGTAATGAAAAAATAATCCAAGCCAGACACAGTAGTTCACACTTGTAATCTCAGCACTCTGTGAGGCTGAGGCAGGAGGATCATAAGTCTGAGCACAGCCTGAGCAAGGGAGATTCTGTCAAAATTTTAAAAAAAATTTTTAAATTAAAAAAACAAAAATGGAAAATAAACTAGTGATGTAAGTCAGTGTGAAATTCCTGGGTTTAATTCCCAGACCACCCCTCACCCACACACATACAAATCTAGTATTTTTTAAAAGATTTGAACAGATGTTTCACAAAAGAGAACAACCACATTAAAAGATGCTCAGTATCATCAATTATCAACAAGGCAATTTAAACCACAATGGAATTCCACTATGTATCTATCAAAATGGCTAAAATTTCTTTACAATACTGACCTGTCATGTGTGCTGGCAAGAATGTGGAGGAAATAGTACAACCATACACTGCTGGTGGGAGCATAAAGTAGCACAAACGCCTAAGAACACTGGCAATCTCTTGCAGTTGTACATATAGCTGCCATATAATCCAGTCATTCTACCCTACCTATTTATCCAACAGAAACAAAAGCAGATATTTACACAAAGACTTGTGTGCTAATATTTGTAGCAGCTTATTTACAAGAGCAAAAACAAAGGAGGAAAAATCCAAATGCTCACCAATAGATGAATGAAGCAATATGCTTTGGTAAATCCACACAATGGTATAAATACTAATCAGTAGTATAAAGGAAACTCTTTTTTTTTTTTTTTTGTGGCACCGGGGATTGAACTCACGACCTTGCGCTTGCCAGGCAGGTGCTTAGACCGCTAAGCTAGATCCCCAGCCCTGTTTTTGAGACAGGGTCTCACTATGCCATTCAGGCTGGCCTTGAGCTCACTTTGTAGCCCAGGTTGGTCTCGAACTCACAAAGATCCGCCTGTCTCAGCCTCCCGAGTGCTAGGATTATAGGCGTGAGCCACCACGCCCAGCTTAAAGGAAACTCTTAATACATATGCTACTACATGGAATAAACTTAAATGATTATGCATAGTGAAAGAAACCAACCAAAAGAAAATAGTACTACAGAAGATCTCATTTATATGAAATTGCTGGAAATGTCAATATATCGTAATAAAAAGTTGATCAGTAGTTGCCTGGGGATAGTGAACAAAAAGAGGAAGAAGAAGATTACAGAGATTACATTACAAAGAGGTATGAAGAAACTTTAGGGTGATATATATGTTCATTATTCTACCTGTAGAATGGTTTCATGGGTAGATTGTTATGTCAAAACTTAGTAAATCACATGCTTTAAATATGTTAAGCTCACTGTGTGTCAACTGTATTTCAGCTTTTAGAAAAAGAACACAGAGAAAAAATAAAACAAAAGGATAAATAAAAAGCATAACATCATCTCATGTCCTAAACAGCTTAGAGTTAAATTGAGGAATCATACAAACAAAACAGCACAAAAAGTACCATGATAAGAGGACTATGAAGTACTAGGAAACCACAAAGAAGGGATATCATCCTAAATTTAGAGGCCAGACAGGCTTTATGAAGCTACAGACATCTGAGCTGACCATCTGACCTAGAAGGAAGAGCGACGGACATTCAAAATTCTGCTACATTTCTTTTTTGTGGTTTATTTTGTAAGTTAGTCTCATCTCACCCACACATCTCATTTCAGGTGTATGACTTCATGATAATTATGTTGGATTTTAACCATAAAATATCACACATAATGCATACTACTACAAATACATACATCAAAGATGGTCATTTCTCAGAACCTATAATCCTTTGTCATAGAATGCAGCAAAGACTGGTTTTATTTTGTTCTGTACATAAGAAAAAATGACAGAACTCAAGTAAGGAGGCAAGTTGATAAATTAATTGGTTTTTCCCCCTCCATTTTTACAAGGTTAGAAATAAATTATGGAAAACTTGTTACAAAGGAAGCAAGGGAGGTGCTTGTATAAATGTATTTAAAAGAACCAAACAAATGCCCTCAGACCCACAATCCCTTAAATTTATTCTATACTATTATAAACTTACCATGGAAATACCTAGAGAACCACAGAGAAACAGTGGCTTTTCCATGAAAAATTTATCCCTAGTAATTCTAATCTCTCTGCCCAACAAAGAAAATAATTTATATCATTACTCACAAATTTAAAGGAACTCTGGAACAAAGTAAATATAAAATAAAATCCTATCTTTCCAGTGATCCTCAAAACCAAACAGTACTTACAAAACACCTACCCTTTTTTCCTTTTCTCTGAATTTAACATCCTATAAAATCTTGCTCCCGCCTGGCTCTAAATGTCCAACTTATTTTTTAAGCCTTCATTTTCACATTAATTGCATGGAAGCACAAATAGGCCAAAGCAATGTGCTACATGAACTAAGTGGTCCATTTCAAAATAAACAAGTAAACCTCAATCACATTTTAAATACCGATTTCTACTTGCCACTGACTGACTCGTTTGCCCTATGGTTGCAGTCATCATAGCTCTGGTGTCAAGGTACCCCTCAGCACCCAAAAAATGACCAAATGGGCTAGTAGGAGAAAAAAGAATAAAAGACATGTAAAGCAAACCCCTAAGATCTGTATCTGCCATCTAATTACTGTGACAACCGTATCTTCTCCCATAAGCCAGCTGAGACAAATCTCACTTTGAGACGGTGGATATGAAGCTGAACAACTTGTCCATGCCCACTATACAATTCAGACAGACAATAACTACATGTTAAAACTGCAACACTGCGCACACCTCCCTTTCAACAACCAGACTGAAATTTAACCACAGCAACGGAGGTGTTAGTCTAATGAATTGAACATTAACTGTCAAGAGTCATACCATCTATTTAAAGATAAGATAGGGACTTCTCAGCTAAGAAACTGTAATTTGGAACTTCAAGATTTGACTTCTATATATCCAGGGAACATAATCAGAATTCACATTCACTAGCATTAGCTTTTGTGTAAAATTCTGCAGTTTCTCTTAACGAGTAACTATAAATATTTTCCAGGATCTACAATACAACCCACTACCCAGACACCATACCAGTCATTCTCCTAAAAGGTCAAGGTAGAAGTCAGTCTACTACATTCCAAAAAGCCAAGCCAAAAACCTTAATCTCTATTTCCTTAATTGCCAAATACATTTTATAACTAGAACACACAACCAGTAACAAGCTTAATTATAACAATGGGCATTTTAATTGCTTTTGGAAAACTAGCCAACAACCTGTGGTATACAGCTTCAAAGGATGCAATCTCACGCGCTAATTAAGATCTAAAGCCTGACAAACTGTAGCTCTCAAAGTGATATTCACTTGCAAGCTGCATGCCAGTGAGGTATATAAAGGGATAACTCAGAAATTACTTATGGGAATAAGGGGACTTGTTTAATTTGATTTTGCTTTGTTTTTTAACAAAAAGGAGCTAGAAGATGATCTTCCCATAATTTAGAGGGCTGGCTTTAAAGAAGTCCCCCAAGTAGTAAAATTAGAATCTTTGGCCCTTTGGTAAAAGTCACTCTCTATCACTTCATACTTGGGTTCGTTTATCTAGCTAGCTTGGGACTAGGCCAGCATTTCTGAGAAATTTTTTGATAGAGAAAGCTAAAAAAAGAAAGTAAGATGATTTGTCTAATATTATTGAAGCAATGAATTAAATCCGTTCCATAGTCACTGCTCAAATGGTAGCAGGACAGTTTTCTGAGAAACAGGGATTCCACCTTGTCTCACTTCTAACTACCTCACACTCCTCCCATAATAAAAAATTTACAGTTCTGGTTTATTTTAAAAAGATCAAATCCTCATGATGGAAACAGTCAATAAAGGAAAACATCTTTTTTTGGAGGAGAGTGTTTGCAGACATTCTTGCAACAAGCTTAGAGAAAGATGAAAAGTTTG
>RJWT010004336.1:0-33669 GCA_004365215.1 Cuniculus paca | reverse complement strand
AAAACATAAAGAAACACATGCAACTATGTAAATATCAGATATCAGTTTCTATCCCTGTCATACAAACTTTCCAGTTTTTCCATTTAGTATTCTATGTCCTTTAGTCTATAATAGCTATCAATTATTAAGAAAAATATATTAACATTTTTCACTATGATGATGCATTCATCAATCTGTAATTGTCTCTATATATTTGGGGGCTGTGTTTTTAGGCACATAGGTTGATAATTATTATATCTTTGTCTGGATTACTCACTATTATGTAATTATTGGCCTTTTAGTTCTCTAATAATATTGTTTATTTGGTCTGTTTTGTCTGATATTTACATAGTTGCATGTGTTTCTTTATGTTTTGGTCAATATCACTAAAATATCTTACTCCTCTTTTACTTTAAACCCTTCAGTGTTGTCCTGTTTTAGATATATCTCTTTAAAAATTTCTGCTCAGTTTTACTTTCTTCCTTGAGAATCTCTTCTTTTATTCTTTCAATTTAAAAAAAATGGAGAATCTATAGAACTTTTTAAAAAGAATATACTCTTTTTTTGTGTGTCTTTTTTTTAAAGACGGGGTTTCACTATGTAGGTCAGGCTGGCCTTGAACTCACTTTGTAGCCCAGGCTGGCCTCAAACTCACAGTGATCCTCCTGCCTCAGCCTCCTGAGTGGTGGGATTACAGATGTGTGCCACTACACACAGTCCTAAAAGAATGTGCTCTTATTCAAACAAAATATTTTTGACACAATTTAGCTAAGACTATTTTTATATAAAAGAAACTATTGCCATTCCAAAGTATTATCCTATAATACATTAAAATCATCCACATCATTTATTTTGATTTTTTTGTGTGTGCTGCTAGGAATTGAACCTAGGACCTGATGGATGCTAGCCGTGTACTCTACCACTGAGCTTCCTCTCAGCCCCACATTTTTTGTGTGAAATAAAAAAGTCTATGTTTGTCATTCATTTTATTCCCTCTGACAGTTATGTGTTTTAAATAATAGCTAGGTGATTTTTAAGCTCTTTGTACTTTTGGGGGCATTTTCTACTGAACTATTAATCCTGAAACCTTTAATGTCATTTTTATATTCATCATATATTTAGATTTGAATTATATTTGAAAATGTTTCATTTCCTGTATTCATTCTTGGAATAAAATATAACAGTAGTTATTCCCATTATTTCCCATATTTATAAATGACTGGGTTGAACTGATGTAAATTACAATCATTCTAGTATTTTATGTAAGGAACAATATATTGTAACATAAGCTTTAACACTGGTGAGACTCATTCACTGCAGAGAAGCTCCTGGTGGGAAAGGTCAAGTTTAATGCCTCCTGGAGCTCGAGGCTCTGCAGTTGTTGACGCGAACACACTGCTTTTTCAGTCGTAGCTTTATGAGTCGCTTAGCAGATCACTATCACTCAGTATAGACTCAGGCTCCTCAAGTGTAGGAGAGCTGGTCTAATTAATTATGGCATTTCTAATCTCACTTCCTTTGCTATTTTAGTGAAGACTTCAGCAAGCCCTATTGGGTTTCCCCCAGGTGACAGTAAAGATTACAGAAATAATGCACTTTACAAAATAGGTACTGAAGCATATCTCTGGGGGAAGTCATACAGTGCAGACACACATGCATGACAGGAGCATTTTAAGTAGGATCTCTGCAGCCTCTTTATTTTCCATGACAGTGCTCACAGAATATGACACACAGGGCATGAACACATGGTTTGTGTGGGACCGATTGCAAAGGCCTCTCTGCGTGTCCCTCAGGGTCCAATTCAACTGGTATGAGTTGCTTCTTCATCACTTTTGTTCCAGGGACTACAGTTTAACATTTCTTGGTCCTTATGACTATTCATTATGTGTTTAATTAATCAATCCCCTGTTACTTGGTACACTGCACAACAATGAGGGGTTCTTTCGGGGCTCTTCTAAAATATTGACAGAGAAATTAGTCTCCACTCAACGTAGGATAGAAGGGAACTATGGGATGTAGAAAAGCTTTGGACCATCCACAGGGTCCAGTGGTCCATGGAGGACCATTAAGCAATGCTAAAAGACACTGGGTGAATAAGCCCAGAAGTGACTATCGGATGACTTTTTTGTACATTCAGGCCCTCCAGGGACCAGGGAATGAACTAAATTGTGACATTCAAGGAATATGGCAGTTCAAAACCAGGCCCTTCGACCACTACACCATGCCTTCTGGCACACTGTAAAGGGTGGAGTTGTAAATACAGCAGATCATTGAAATTTAGATTTTAGATGTGGGCTTGTTAGCAGCTCTCCTCCAGCTTGCGTTGCTTGGAGTCTTAGAAGTGCGTTTAACAGTTCATATTCATGCAGTTGCTGTCAAAAGTAATTAGGCATTTTTATTTGTTCTTTTTCTCATGTTTTTTAACTCTACTTTGATGAGGAGAATATTAATATTGAAAACAAAGGAAAAGAGTCTATACCTAAGAGGGCATCTGAACTGAGGAAAGAAAGTATTCTCTACTTTGGGAATAAAGTTTTGAGCTCCCTTTTTGGTTTCCTTAGGTTTCAGCCTTGAAAAACAAAATGGATTGATAAAAAATGTATTCCTCTATTAAGACTGTCATCGTGCTTTGTCCATCATATAATGTACTTTTCATAAATTGTTTATTTCATTTCTTTATTTTATACTAATCAAATTGTAGCAGTGCTGACTGAAGGAGGTCATGGAATTTGGGTTTTATAATCCTTGTAACTCCTTAGCTTTGACAGAAGTTGTCAGGCACACCGTCTGATCTGTAAATTTTCTCTTGGTCTCATCAGCAACATTGGTACCAATGGTTATACTTTAGCACATTCTTTACATTTGATAAAACCTCTTTTTGTGATGTAATTATTTGAGTAACAAAGGAGATAATGTTAGGGATTTGTGTAAATGATACTGCGTTATCTGAAAGTAGACAGAGCAAAAGTAAAGACCATGAAGAGTGGTAGTTTGAATGGAGCATCAGCTGGGATGAACATCACCATTTCACCAGTGTTAATGTTAGCATCGCAAACAGCAGCGTGATGTCATTCACACAGCAGCTCGCCTCTCAGTTTAAGGGGACCGTCGCTTTTCAGGGTAGCCGTAGACATCGTGGCTGTAGTACCCTTTCATGTGGGTGTCTACACTGATCAGAAGTCCTACCAAAGAAATCTTTAAAACTAATTCTAGTCCACAGCATTTATGGATTGAGAGCTATTTTTGTGCAAAGGCATCCAGATAAATGTGGCTAAGAGCATGGCATCAGGGCCTGAACAGATTACAACTGCAGAGCAGGTAATTCTGAGTCAACCCAGTGAGGGTCCGACTCATGGGTAGTCACCTATCTTTCTAGTAAGACCCTGAGCTGAGAAGTCGTTGTTAGTATCCTCATGAAAACTTGGGATAATAACAAAAACATAGTCAGGGATGCATTTGAGAAGTAGATAGTCAGTTCCTTTTAAAGGAAAGATTAAACTTTGACAAAGTTTGAGCTTTAAATGAAGAAATCGATTAAGATAAGACAAAAAGTCTAGATGCATGAGTACAGTAAGGATTGAATTATTTAGGTGGTTGGGAAGAAAATAAATAGATTACTATATTGTTTTGTAAAACAATAGAGTAAAATGTGATAAGCAGAATTTGGGGAATAACTAAATCGCCTTGAGATACAATGGGAAAAAATAATGTCACCTATGGTCCAATTCCAAACCATTTGGGCCATAATCACCAGAATTCAGCAGAAGAAGGAAGCATCTTAGTTAAAAATTGACTCTCAGATTTTACAGTTTAGAGGTGATAAGTCTGGGAACAGACAAATTCACTTTATGCTAACAAAAATGTCACTGACTTATATTCTTTCCTAATTCTGTTTACATCTTCCTGCCTCCTGCTCTTAACTTCTTTGTATCAGAAGTATAAATTGATATGAGTGACTGCTGAGGTCATAGTGCAAAACATGGAAATGGTGTAAAACTCACGGCCCTGCTTTTCCACAAGCGCAGAACCCTTGTGCCTGGCCCTGAAGCCTGCACCACCCCGGTGGGCTGCTGCTGGGAGGCAAGGCTGAGCCAGGCAGCTGGCACGCCTGACTCCACCGGCCTCGCAGTCCTGCTCTGCACCAGGTACCCCACGCCACCATACATCTGCCTGTTCCTCCTTTTTGGTGAGATGACGATGTTGAGCCCGTAATCTCATTGACTCCTCATTTCCCAGTGTCAGGGGTGAGACGGAGTGTGTCAGTTTGTTCCTGCCCTTTTGCACCCAGTGGTTACCCTAACTATAACCCTTTCTGCATGCAACTAATTCGGTCTTTAAAAATGACTAAAATCCAAGCTTTTTCTTCATTGTCATATCTGTAATTTCACAATTCCTCAGAAGAAGGTCACTCACAAAAAAATTAATCAATATATTTGAGTCCATAGAACTGTAATTTTCACTTCCCGTTACCATCCCCTCTGAAGAGCTGTTCAGTGCTGTAATTTTAATCTGCTCTGATTGCCTTCCTCAAAAGAGGCCATTCGCTGTATTTTGCAGAGGCATCACCTGAGTGCCATCGACTACAGCAGCAGTATTTCGCTGTAATGAGAAGAGAAGAGAAAGGGCTACATCACCACTGATTTACAAACCCTCCTCTGTGGGGGAGCACGCACTGTTGCACGCCACCCCAGAGTTCATTAAAAGTGTGAGGTTGTACCGCTGATTAGACGGGGCCCAGGGCGAGGCACAGCGCTGTGGCAGCAACCTTAACAGAGCCGGGACAAACGAAATCTCTGTTTTGTTCAGACTATGGGAAATATGGATTTGACAGGTTTTTCACTTTTATTTTTTTCATTTGGGATGCTGTTTTGTTCTGTCACGTAGCATCGAATAAATTATCTGTTACAAACATGAAAAACAGCTACATTTTGTTTTAACCATTCTTTTGTACCTTTCTCATCTTTGGTTAAGACTGCAGTTCACCAAACATTTACATATTTATAATTATTAATAAGCCAGCCTTGACCCGAGTGACCACTCATAGCCTCTTTGGTTTTATCCTCTACCAGTTTTTATTGTTAAAGTTTCTTGCCTGTGTAATTACCCACTACCTGTGCCCATTTAACAAATCTAGATGGGATTAAAGGATTAATCCGGAGATGATACTTGAATTAAATCATCACTGTCTAATAGAAGTGGCTCTAAATATGTGAATTAAGGAATCCAGTTATGGTATACTTTGCTACATACTTAGAGTAATTGCCTGGACAGGGGCAGAGGAAGAGATTTAAGCATTAGAGGCCAAAGTTCATCAGCCCCAAAATACCCAACAGGTAGAATAATAGTGAAGAACACAAAGCCATTAGCTTGCAGATCTGCACATGGAGTTCTGTATGTGCTCCATGTTAGCCAGAAGCCTGGAGCAGGTTTGTAGTTTTCTACACCACCCTATGGTTCGCAATGGGAGGTGCATGTGTGGGATCAGTGGCAGTGTCAAAGAGGCATCAGAAGAGGTGGCAGTGTCAGGGGACAGATATTGAAGTGGTGTTTTTACTGCAGCTTTCTCCTCCCTGGTGGTTTTCAGGGAAGCAGATGAGCAGTGTAGTCAGAGAAGTCCCTCCCCACCTCCACTTAGGCCTTCTATCTTCAGCAGCTACCACTTCCCCTGTTCAGATTTTAACCTGTGCAGCAGTCACTCGTCAAAGGTATGTCCATGAAAATGTTTATCATCATTTCATCAATCCCATAAATCTGTTAGGGTTCTTCCAAAGATATAGGCTTAGATTGGCAACAAAATATTGATTCTTGGCCAGAGGATCAGAGTCAAGGTTTGCGTGTTCGAAAATCCAGAAATTTACGCAGAGCTCCCTTTATACGTGCATACGTGCATCATTATTGGGAGAGGAATCATTACTGTCATTAGTCGTGCAAACTGCTTTAGCCAGAGAATGATTAGATTTTGCTTCTCTCTGCCGTTAAACGAGGAATGGGATTGTGGTTGAAGAAAATGTCACAGCATGTTTTGGATCTGGCTGATTGACTCTTTGTTCCTCATTCCCCAAAGGGAGGTTTTTAAAACAGTGCCAGGCACAGAGGGGACCCCCAGTAAGGGTTCGTGAACGGGATCATTCCTGTCCTGCTCATGGGTTCCTTAGCTCTTTATTTCTCATTTAATATGTTTTGGTTCTGAAGAGTATCTCTTAGCTGACTACTGAGGGGTTACTCAGAAGCCCTGCCTTGGCTTCCTACATTTAATTTTGACTTTTGGTTGCAGAGTTTCCTAAACAGGGAGTCCAGAGAAAGCAGGTACTGAGTGAAGTCAAGGTTTTGGATCCCTGTGGACATGGAAGTCACCTAGGATGATAGTGTGAAGTCAGGCATGGGGATGGAGTGAAAAGTAAACCCAAATGGTGGGACAGGAGGAAATGATGGAGGCCCAGCTGGGACAGGTGGAGACTATTAAAGGAGGAAACAGAGTCTCGATGCAGAGCAGCGCCAGGGTGAGCAGTGGCAGCCCGGGGAAGGTGAGTAGGTCCCACTGCATAGGGATGGCATTGCTGTGCAGTTACGTTCAGTGGAGAGAATCCTATTCACGGAGCCAAGGGAGCAGAGAGAACCCGCAAAGACATTCTTCATTTACAGAAAGAGTTTGGGCCTTTCTTGAGTTTAGTGAAGAGGAAAGTTTGGAAGCAATTGCAAGACCAGGAGCCTTTGAAGGGTAGGGGGCTCTAGGGCTGAGGAATGATGGGAGAGGACAGCTGGCCCCTCCATAGTTTTCCCTTGAGCCATGACTGAGTTTTAAGAGATGAGACAGCTGGAAGAGGAAGGAATAGTGAAAGGAAGTTCAGGATATGCTCTGCTGCCCTGGGGGCCTTGGCTGTGGTCCTGCCCCAAGTCAAAGACTCCTGATCAATATTCTCCAGAGTGCAGTTCCAGAGTCTGTAGGTCTCAGCACGGCAGCTCCCTTTCCCAGCTGGCGAGACCTCGATTAACACGAGCTTCCAGCCACTGTAGAACTTACTTAGATGGTTTTAAATATTGGTTTAAATACATTTTATAAATAATGGAAGTCATTTTAAATTACATTATAATAAATAAAATATAAGAGCTTATATAAAGAAACATAACCAGCCAGGTACAAATCAGTGCATTCTCTTTTACTTCAATTATTCCAATCCATAAATAAAGATTAGCTTTCAATTGTACTTTAAATTTTCTGGCCAGAGATGCCTCTGGCAGTGGTTCCAGCTAGCTTGCAGCTTTGCATGCAAAGACAGTGTCACATTCATCTTTGAATCCTCCCCATAGAGTCTAGCATAATGCTCTGCACATTGAGTCTCACAGAGTACTACGCACATCATAAATATTTTTTCTATTGAAACTTATCAAAGAATCTTAAAGGAAAATATTTCTACCCAGTAAACACACCTCCAAAATGGAATCTCTGCTGTGCTTTGGGCTTAAGTTAAATAACAGGAATTTGGAGATGGGCGAGACACGTTTTCCACCTCAAGGATCTCAGTGTGAATCAAGGCAGACAGACTTGGAAGGAAGTCATTGTCTTCCCTGAGATCTGAGCTGCGACAGAGCCTGCAGGTGGCAGGAAAGTGGCCCTGGCGATGGGGACTGTGCCTGTGCTAAGTGCTCAGGGAGAAGGCGACCCATCTAGTGAGGTATAGCGGGATGGATGGGCATCGGCCGGCAAGCAAGGGGGTTCCAGACAGGTGTGTATCTCGACATTTGATGAGTGTCTACTCTATGGAAAGCTGAACTTTAGACCTCGGAGAGTCTTTGAACTGATATTTTACCTACTGATACTGAAACCAATGAGACCTTTGTAATGGACTGTTGCTTCCCCCAACTCCCCAAACAGGGCACAGTTTCAAGTGGAAGATATTTGTGTTAAAGTGCATGGAGGTTTCTTCATGCAGTCAGAGTACTGTATATTCTGCTTTGATTATACAGGATCTTTTGCCAGTCTTCCTTGTATTTTCATATCTCTGACTGAAAAGCTAACATCTTGCTGACTGCTCGCCATGCCTACAGCTGTTCAGGAAGCAACTCAGAACTCTGCAGCTGATTTCAAGCAGTGTTGCCACCTGCCATAGGAACCCAAGATATGGTGTGGCCAGTTCCAGATCGCCCCACTTTTCCCCAGTGCTGTCACCTGTACCGCTGTTGCTCGTCCTGCGTCTTCACATATGTCATGGCAAGCATTGCTTCAAGTGCATCTGAGGTTGTTGGAGAAAATCCTTCCCAAATTGTTTATTTTCGGTTGATCTTATAAGCTGGCAAAATAGCTTGTGAGACCAGAGATTTCCAGTAGAGGTGTTGGGAAGTGGACACAAGGGCACAGGGAATGTCATTGGTGAGGACACACGGCGAGTGCAGGGGAGAAGCAGTGGGTATGGCAGGGCGGACTGGAGCAGAAGAGAATGAGGTGCTCCCAGGACATAGGCAATGGGAAAGAGTGTTTCCAAGAAGCCCTTGAATGCATAAACAAAGATGATTTGTCAGTGTGGCTCCTCATGTGGTGCTCATAAAGACTTTGCAATGTAGATTTTTGGATTCCTAAATTTTGGGAAAACTGTTCAGTACTAAACTAAGTACACACACAAATCCTCTTCCCCCACCTTGACCTCCTCCTTCTCTTTCTTCTCCCCTTCTCCTTTTCATCCTTTTCTTTCTCCTCCTTTTCCTTTCCTTTCCTAAAACAGCTGTGAAACTGGGCTGCGGCTTCCCCATTTTCAGCAGCACAACTCCTCGGTGAGGACTGTCTCAGGGCAGGACAGCAGGGAAACGAGGCCCTGCAGGGAGTTCAGCGTCTGTGCAGGTGAAAGACTTCCTTTCACTGGGGGCCTTTTATCTTTATTCTCTGCTAAGGAAACCTGGAATTTGTATACTTTTCCTTAAATGTATAGAGTGCATTTTCTACAGCCAAACTTGACTGAAATACATTTCAGCCAACGAAGTGAAAGTGGCTAAATTTAAAATTTTCTGTATTTGTTGAATTGTCCCAACTTCTTATTCTTTTTATACTCACCATATTTAGGTGATGACTTGTGGTCACAACAAAGCCTTAGGATAACCAAATTGTGTACTTCGACGTATCTTGATTCTATTAATTTAAGAAGATGCTATAGTTAAATGGAGAGATTAAATGAAAGAGAAGCAGATGTTCATAGTGCCTTTGATCATGTCTTATCAGGGCAGCATGATCTAAAGCAGACCCTGTGGGAGAGGTCATGTTCAGTATCTTTACCCTTTTCATGACAAACAACATTACCTCGGTCTACCTGAGCGTTGCGCTCTAACAGTTTTGATATATTTAATTACATAGAAAACCAGGGGAAAAATAGCTGTAAATGGGTGATTTGATTATAAAGATAGTGATTATACATCTGTCAGTCACTTATTAAATGTATATGTGTGTGCTACAAAAAAAAGAATCCCAATCCTCTCTTTTTGTAAACTCATAACTTTTAATACATGGAGTTAGGTTTAGTCGAAGGCATTTTACAAATCTCTTAACTATAAAACACACACACGCAACTTTAGCTGATCAAATGTGTAAAGAATATGCATTTTTAAGAATTTTATTTTTAAAATTCTATTTCTCTTCTCAAATCTGAATTAGAACTCTGGGAAATCCTTATAATCAATTCTGTGCTGATTATTAGCAATGAGAAGAGATGGAAATAGCCACAAAAAGATCATAGAAAATTTTTAAAAAGAAAAAAATAGAGTAACCAGGGGAGGGTTTTACTTTCAAGTACATTTTAATTCATTCCATAGATTTGTTCCTCAGAAGTTATATGGAAATCAATTGCAAAGAAAGTAAAGAAACAAGAATATATAATGAGAATTTGCTTCTCAGGGGCAGCTTTCCAAGGAAACACCTGTTCAAATGAATACTCTTTATCTGTGGAGAACTTTTATATGTATGCCTTATCACTTGGAGGTTACTTGTCTTACTATTTCACATCATTTAACCAAGTGCCATAGCGTTCTGTAATTGGAACAGACTGCAGAAATCCTCCTATTCCCATTTTACAGATAGTGAGGCCAGGATATCCAGTGTCTGCTCAGCAGGCAAAGTATTGATGGAGCTTGCGTTGCAATCGTGTTTTCCTTTTCTTCAACCAGAGCGGAGCTTCTTTCTCATACTACATTTTCACACTTTTTACATTTATTGTTATTAAACCCATGAAAATCACCAGCATCTCTTGGACACAAATCAGATGAAGAAAAGGGGTGGGCAGCCCTGACCATGCTGACCATAAGTGAGCGTTGGCCAGTATGGTACTTCGTCCATGTCATCCACTGCTGCACGTTGTCTGCTGAAAGTTGTTGACATATAGTATATTTTGCAAGGCCCAGAACTACTTAGACCATCCCAGTCTTCTCCTGTGCACATTAAAGTCTTGCATCCCTGTGGCTTAGTGTTGTGTGTGTGTGCATGTGTGTATACACACGTGCACGTTCACCAAAGCCAAAGTTTTGCTCCAGTCACTTAATTAATGTTGATGGTCTTACTTTGCTTCCAAGATGAGCCCAAGTCTAGTAGGTAAAGAATTTATGATCTCATTAATTACATTCCAAGACAATAATTTTTATTCAAAATGTAAGTATTAGAGCACAGTGTCTAGAATAATAAAAACTCGATAGTTTTTCATGTAAATAATTTTTCAGTGTTTTATAGTATGTTATCTTTTCCATATCTCATTTGCCTAAAATCAATAACTAATGCACATTACAAGGCAAATATAGTTAACATGTTTTCATTGAAGTCTAAATGTTGGGAGACAGAGGCCTTAAATAATCTCGTTTTTTTTTTTCCTTTGATCTTCTCTTTCATCTTGGACTAGACATGAATTTTTCCCCGTTTTTCTTCCATGCTAACCAGTCATATGGAATTGGTACGAATATATGTGAAATATTCTAAAATCTGTGACAGAATGGCTAAGACATTGTTATAATTTGTTATTTTCATTAGTTGGAAAATGGATTCATCAAATGATGATACGATCAGCATTTATCAAGTCAGCAATTGCCAAGCATAGTGACTTGCCTGCAATCCCAGCACTCAAGAGGCTGAGGCAGGAGGATCACTGTGAGTTTAAGGCCAACCTGGGCTACGTAATGAGTTCAAATCCAACCTGAACTACATAATGAGACTCTTGTCTCCAAAAAAAAATTAAGCCAGAAATTATTTATCTTTGTGTGCAGATAGAGCACTACACAGAAAATTAAGAACCTTGAGGAGCTATATGCTGATGTGAATAACTATAATCCTAGCTACTCGGGAGGCAGAGGCAGGAGAATCACAATTTGAGGCCAGCCTCAGATGCTTAGTCAGACCCTGTTTCAAAATACAAAATAAAAAGTCTGGAAATGTATGTTGGTGGTAAAATGCTTGCCTAGCATGTGTGAGGCCTTGGGTACAATCCCCAGCACCAGAGAAAAGTATCCTTGGTTCCGGCTTTGACACTGTCGTAATATGTATAAGGATATATTTATTTCACCTTTCTGAGTCTTTGTTTCCCTTTTTCTAAAATAAATGTCCAGGACTATCTTAGCAGCACCGTTCTTTCCCAGGTTAATTAATATCATTTCAGATTTTGCCTGCAGAACTCAGATCTACACTAGTTACTGTAAAGCAGTATTTTTTCCAAGTTGTGTTCACTGGAGTACATGAACATGTGAGAAACCCAGACTCTCAGGCCTCACCCCAGATCTCAGGGTTTGACCTGGCTCAGAAACCCCAGTTTGAATGAGGCTTCCTGTGATTCTGATCCATTCCACGCTGAAGTTTGAGAATCACTGAAAAAAAAGGTGAATAAAACATATTCCTTATTCTTAACCAGTTTGCAATTTAGTACTTTTAAATCTCTAATTGTCTTACCAATTTTCAGACATATAGATATAAAAATCTAATGGTATGTGTACATATAGTAAATTATAAGCATGTTAAATTGCTAAGACTGAGACATTTAGCAATAGTATCATAAAGTCAACTTAGGGATTTCCCATGGCAAGGAATTGCCCTTAGCGTGAAGAATATATAACCCTGCCTGAGTACTGAAATGCATGTTAATTTCATATATGTGCATATCAAATGCAGTTTGTTTTTACTGTAGCACAGATATTTTGTTCTAAAAAATAAAAACAAATATTCTGAAATTATGCCCAGAATTTTAATCTTAAAATTTACATTATGTTTATGTATGAGCACCAGGCACATAACCTCTCGTTCAGATCTTCTCTGTATAATGTTTCTATGACTCTCATTCTAAAATACATGTGCAATTTCAAGAGAAACTTGTAGTTGACTTTTCAAAATGCAACTCTTGCTGTAAAATGCACTTGAGCTTCAGAAACATAACTGAATAAGTTAAAATTTTGTGAGCAAGTGGTTTCAAATGTGGCTAAAAAGGTATGGGGGTGAGAAACCAAGGTCATGTATTATCACCTGTAAGTCAGAAGGAGACATCTATTGATAAACAGGCTGTCTACTCTAGCTCTCACCTGACAGAGATGAAAGATAGAACTATAAAACTGCTTTTAATTTTATCTTGGAACCATGGCCAACCAGGAAAAGACGATGTGAATTTGGGTAGCATTTTTTTCCAAAAACTTTTATCAAGAGCGTTACATTGGTTTGGGGATCCCTAAGTTAATGATGCTTCATACTAAAGCGTAGTCTTTCCTGTATGACCTCAGTGACCGTTACCACCTGCAAAGTGAGAACTGCTAGCCTGGTGCCAACACCGACACCGCCCTGGAGGAAGGGGCTCCCGAGCCGGGCTCGGTCTTGAGGTCTGTGAGCCCTTGGAGCCGTCAGCACCGGTGCTAACTAAATGTAAACACCTTTGCTTCCAGCTGCTGCTAATTGGTTTGGGAATATTTATGTGAGTGTTGATTTTAAAGCTAAAAATAGTGCAGTGATGTTTAAATCCAACGCATTCTAGCTGTCAGAAATGCTCCCATGATCCTGACAGTGTTGCTAAAAACCTTCGCTTGTTTAAAATTGTAGTAATTAAACTTGTCTGTTGTAAGAGCCACGTACGATCTGTTCCTCTGATCTGATCCAAGAAGTGAAAGGCAAGCTCCCCAAAGGTCTTTGCCCACTTAGCGAGGCACGAGCACCTGCTGAACTTTCTGAGCAAACAGAGGATTAGAATGTGGCTAAAGGAGGGAGGACCAATTTTGAGACAGTTTCTTGCTTTGTATTCTGTGCAGGTGATCTTAGATCCTTATTCTAGTTTATTTTTTATTTTAAAAAGGAGAACAAAAAGAGGATAGAAACGATACAGAATTTCAAAAAAAGTAGGAAATTAACATTAGTTAATATATTGCATATTTTTGTCTTAGAACTAGTTGTTCAGGTTACAAAATCTAGGCACCAAAAACAATCAAACAATCAAACAGTGACAACACAAGCTGTTCTTTTTGGTGAACTAACAGATTGGTAGTGTAGTTATCTATCTTGCATGCATATACACACCACATGATATATGTAAACCTACATGTATATAATCTTTTCCTTTCTTTCTTTTCTCCTTTCCTTATCCCAGGTGTTCTTTCTTTTGGGGCACTTTCTTTCCCTTTCATTATTACACTTAGATCCTTATTTTAAACTAACATTAAAAATAGAAATCACAGTGATTTCATTAATAAAGTTAAATATAGAGATTCCAAACTATTTTGCTTCTAGAGGCAAATGTAAAGATTTGAAGCCACATAATTAATATTTTCAAACCTAAAGTTGTGCAGATATGGAGGCTGCTCGACAGCAGTTGCTTATACCTTTAGTTCTTCATAATCAGAGTTATTTTTGCCCCTCTCTATCCAACTTTAAAATTCATGATTTTACAGTTTTTTCCCAGTTATTTAAATAAGCTATGAGGAAAAAAAATCATTTTCATTTTTAGATATGTGTAATTTCATGACTTTTCATTTCATCATGTAACTTAGTGAAGGAGTAGCTTAAGTACGCTTAAATTTCTTGTCAAGTATTTGTTATTTCTGGAAAGAGTGACTTTATGTACCCTGTTAACCAGGAAGCTGACTTGTCTGTATGTCTCAAAGTACTCTACAGTTACAGTGCTGCTGAAGTTAACTTGAACTGGTTTTATGTTCTTGGAGTCCCCTGCACATCCTCCTCCCTGACCCATCAAATGAGCCTGTGACTGCAGTATATAGAAGTGACTTGGCAACTGACAGACACTACCCATCAGCTGAGATGACAGACTCTACTTTCTACCCCTTTATAATGGGTATGACAAGGCAGAGTTTTTTTTTTTTTAAAGAGAAAAAAAAAAAACAGAACAAAGCGAATCAGAACAGAACAATGCAAGTAACACAGGACTTCAAAACAGGACAACAGAAAATCAGCAGTGGCTACCATAATTTCTCTTGTTTTCTTCAAAATAGTTGTCCATACCATCAGATACAATAAATTTGAAACAAAACAAAATTGTATAAAACCAATCAAAACAAAAGAATGAAAGCATTATAGGACTTCAAAACAAGACAATAAGAAATCAACAATGGCTATCATAATGTCTCTTGTTGTCTTCAAAATAGCTGTCCATACCTTCACACATATTGAAATCAAATCATAGAAAACAGACTAAAACCTATAAAAACAAAAGAATGAAAGTATTACAGGACTTCAAAACAACAGGAAATGAACAATTGTTACTATAATGTCTCATTTTCTTCAAAACAGTCATCAAATAAAATGCAACAGAATAAAACCAATCAATACAAAAGAATAAAAGCATTATAGGACTTCAAAACAAGATGATGGGAAATCAACAATGGCTACTGTAATGTCTTGTTCTCTTCAAGATAGCTATTCATGCCATCACACACAATACAATCAAACAAAACAAAATGGAATACAACCAATTATACAAAAGAATGAAAGCATTATAGGAGTTCAAAACAAGATAATAGGAAACCAACAAATGGTTACCATAATACATCCCATTATCTTTAAAATAGATGTCCGTACCATCCGACACAGTAAAATCTAACAAAACAAAATAGAACAAAACTAGACCTAGCAAAATTGCAAAAATGATACAAGAGTTCAAGACAGGATAATAAGGAATTAACAGTGGTTGTTACCTCCCCCTCTTAGGCATTTGCTCCCCTATCACTTTCATAATATCTATTGTGCTTTTTGGATCCTAGTAGCACCTTCTGTTTTTTATGCTAGAGTTCACCCTTACGAGTTCAAACCTTTTCACCCATGAACATGATCTCTAGTTGCATCCATTTACTTCCAAGAGCCTTATGATGACCTTACTTTATAGCTGGGTAGCTTTACATTGTATAAAAATACCATATCTTTCTTACCCATTCTGCAGTCGATGGGCAAGTTACCCTTTCTTTGTTCTGGTCTCCTGTTGCATGGAACAATTGTTTTCTGTCCTTCAATTTTCAGTCTATGAATTTCCTTTTGAGTTAAATATGTTTTTTGTATTCAGTATATTGATGGATCTTGTTTCTTGATCCACTCTCCCTGTGTTTCTTTTTATTGGTGAATTGAGGCCAGCTGCATTAATGGTTACAACCTGCATATATTGGTTTGTCTGCCATGCTACCCTCCTGCTCTTGGCCCTCTACTTTTCCCCTTCATTCAATAGCCAGTATCGTTTGGCAGTCCTCCTCTGCTGCTGTTCCTAGAACCATGGTCATCTTTATCTCTCTAGAATATCCTTCAGCACTCTCTGTAGGGTTGGTTTGGTGGCTGTGAACTACTTCAGTTGTTCTTTGTCATGGAAGTATCTTATTTTTCCATCAATTTTGTAAGACGGTTTTGCAAGTTACATCAATCTGGGTTGGAATTTGTTTTCTTTCAGGATTTGAAAGAAACCCCAAACTCTTCTTGGCTTGATGGTTTGTGTTGAGAAGTCTTCCATGATTCTGATTGGTTTTCCTTTATAGGTGATCTGTTTCTTTTCCCTAACAGCTTTTAAAATTCTTTTCTTGTGTAGAATTTCTGGAATCTTGATTATTATATGTCTGGGTGTAGATTTACTTTGGTTATGGCTGGTTGGAGGTCTGTATGTCTTGCTTATCTGCATGCCAGATCCTTTTCCCATGTTTGGGAAATTTCCTGCTATTACTTCTGTAAATAACTTTTTTATTTCATTTTTTTTTACCCTTGCTTCTTCATTGATACCTATCATTCTTAAATTATTTTGCTTTGTGTTGTCTTACAGCCTTTGAATTGTTATTTCCCGGTTCCTTGTTATTTTTAAGAGATCTTTCCTTTCATGATCGCTAGCTGCGATCCTGTCTTCAAGGTGTTCAGTCTCTTTCAAGCAGTTTAAGGAACAATTTTTGATGCCACTTTTAAAAGAGTACAACTCTCATCTTCGACGTGAGTCTGCAAGTATGTGTTCTCTTCAAGTCTGTGCTTATTGATGTGATTGCTCCAAATGTGTAGTCAGTTCAGAGTTACTCAAGAACACATTATCACATGGTACTTTTCAGTTGAGTTTGACATTTCCAAATATTCAGATCATCAATACCTGTTGACATAAATAGAACCTTTACTTGTCATCTAACTGGAACTAGAATAAAAATCCCTTTAACCTTAGATAATGTTGATTTGAAACAGAACGTGTGTTATTTTCCTATGTTGGTTAGGGATCAACAAGAAAGTTCCACTTGGTATAAGGTACAATGAGGCAAAATAAAGAATTAAACAGAGTGTTAAACATTTATACTAAGTATTTGAGAAGAAAGGGACAGACAGACAGACACAGAATTACAAACCAAAAAGAGTATTTATTTTATTTTAATTAACTGAAGCTCTTAACAGTTCATGGATTGAAAGATTTTAGATTGTTAAGATGGTGTTCCCCTCTAAAATTAAGCCATAGGTTCAGTGTGGTCTTTATCATAATCTCACTGGCTTTTTTGAGGAAATATACAAGCTGATTCTAAAATTAATACAGAAATATAATTAATATAGAAATGTAATAATGAAACAATATAGAAAGGAGAAAACATGTAGAGGTCTCATGAACAATTCTGGAGGATTCATCTATCCTGATTTCAAAACAATACAAAGTGACAGAAGTCAAAATGGTGCAGTGCTGACCTAAAGATAGATATAGCAATTAAATAGAATTGAGAGACCAAAAAGAAACATCTTAATTTTTGAGCCAATGACTATTTTTTATTTATTTATTTATTTTGCGGCACTTGGGATTGAACTCATGACCTTGCATTTGCCAGGCAGGCGCTTAGGCCACTGAGCTAAATCCTCAGCCATAATCATTGACTTTTTATACAGATGCTGAAATAATTTAATGGGGAACAATTTTTCCAACAAATGATTCAACAAAATATATATCCACGTGCCAAAAATGAGTTTGAAGCTCTACCTCATTCCACATGTAAAAATTAACTCAAAATGATAAGAGGCCTAAACCTGAGAGCTAACATCATAAAACTCTGAAAGCACAGAAGCAAATTTGTACAGCCTTGTATTAGGCAAAATTTTTTAGACACACCACCAAAAACACAAGTAACAAAAATAAATGAATACGTTAGGCCACCTAATCAACAGTTCCACTTCTTCATGTAGGCACCCAAGAGAATAGAAAACATGTTCACACAGGTCAGGGCTCCAAATGTTCATAGCAGCATTACTCATGATGGGAAAACAGGAATTAATGCAAAATCAGCTGGTGACTGGAACAGCTGAGTGTGGGACAGCCGTAGCTCGATTATTATTTATCTGTAAAGTACAATGAAATACTGATGTATGTGACCATAGGGATGAGCTCAGAAAACATTCTAAGTGAAAGAAACCACGTTTCCTGACACTCCTATGGTTTGGATTAAAAATGTGCCCAAGTCTTCATGTGTTAGGAGAGTGACTGCATCATGGGGTTGTAATACTCTGCACATGAGTCCATGGACGAGTTTGGCATCTAAAGTGCTGTTGGGAGGGACCTGGCTGGAGGACAGTCTCAGGGGCATGACCTGGAAAAGTGAGTTCCTCCCTTCTCCTCTTCCTAGCTACTATGGTTTGGACAGCTGTCCTCTGCCCCAGCCCTTCCTGCCATTTGCTTTCTTCCGCAGGCCAGACAACTAAGGATTGAATCCTCTAAATCCTCTATAAACCTCTCTTTCTGTGAGTTATAGCTGTTGGATATTTTGTCCTAGAAAAAAGAAAGGGATTTAAGACAGATTCTTTTATATGAAATATTCATAATAGGCAATACTAGAAAACAGAAAATACATTAATGATTGGTAGCCAACAAGAGAAGAAACGAGAATGACTGCTAGAGGGTAAGGGTTTTCTTTCTGGGTAACAAAAATGATCTAACTTTGGTGATGATGGTTGCAAAATTGAATATACTTAAAACCACCAAATTGTGCCCTTTAGGAGGTGAATCTTATGTGAATTACTGTATATTTCAAAACAGCTGCTATAAAAAATTTGATCCTAAAGCCCCAAGCAAGTGTGTGTGACACTGTAGCCTGCAGATATCTTGACTGTACCCTCCCACTCCGCTGTCAAACTGCCCGCCAGGCCACTTCCGAGTCCTGATGCGTAGAATCAATGGCTGAGAGTAATGTTTTCTAACCCTGAAATCTGAGCGCAGTTTACTATCCATCTTCAACAAACTAATACAATGAACTCTGTGTGTTATGTGCTTGATATGTCACAAACCAGACACAAGTTTCTCTTATGTAAGAGAGATAGCTTAAGAAACTTGATGATTCGAGCATAAATGAGGTCATCAAACATCTTGATATACAACACAGTGACAGGTTCAAGCCTTTTGCTAAGTTTTTCTGCCTAAGTGTTACTGTAACCTGCCCAATCCAGTGTCATTTTCTCTGTAGTAATTTGTCGAGATCTTCATAACAAGGCAAGTATTCAAAAGCTTGCAGAGACATTTGTCTTTTAAGGTTTGGAATGTTAATCTCTGAAGTATTCTTTAACCTTACAAATTTTCTTCTCTTTATCAAGTAGAGAAGAGAAAACTAAATTTAAAAAAATTCTAGAGAGGATGCCTATCATGCAGTACAAGTCTGCTTGGTCAGTGGGAGGGGGGTGGGTAATAGAGGTATGAACAAATGCTTCACAGAAAAAGAAATACAGATGACCCATAAATACATGAAGAAATGCTCAACATCGCTTATCACTAGAGAAATGTAAATGAAAACAACACTGAGATTCCATCTCACTCCAGAAAGAATGGCTGCCATCAACAAATCAACCAATAGCAAATGCTGGCAAGGTGAGGGAGGGGCTTCTTCAGTGTTTATGGGAGTTTAAACTGGTACAACTACTATGGAAATCTGCACAGAGAGTCTTTGAAAAACCCAAATTGGAAATTCCATTTGACTCAGTTATTTCCATTCTAGGTATCTCCCCTAAAGAGTTAAAGATATCATATTACAGTGACACATGCATGTCCATGTTTGTAGCAGCATAATTTATAATAGCTAAATCTTGGAAGCGGCCTAAATTCCATCAACAGATGAATGGGTAAAGAAAATGTGGCATTTACACACAATGGAATACTAATCTGCCATAAAGAAAGATAAAGTTGGGTCGTTTGTAGAAAAATGGATGCACCTTGAGACTATAATGTTATTTGAAATAAATTAGACACAGCTTAAACATTTCATGGTTTCTCTTATATGAGAAACCCAAAGTGTAAGTAAAGAGCAAAATAAAAGATACATAATAGGAAGAATGGAGATAGAAGTTTCTCAAGGGGAATAGGGATCGAGAAATGAAGGGAGCAGGAAGGGAAGGGAAAGAAGAGAGAGAGATAAGGGACCAAGACAGGATTTAAAATGTGTTATTTACATGCCCCAACTCCCCACAAGGAATCTGAACATATGTACTACATACATGTACTAATAAAATTATCTGAAGTAAAAGTAAAATAAATTCTAGTGTAGAAGTCTCACAAAGCTGCCCTCCCCTATGTGAAATGTTGCTTCGTAGTCTGAAAACAAAAGACCGTTTTTATGAGAATCAGTTTGCCACATCAAAGTGCTTCTGACGCAGCTGGAGCTGGTTTTCCAGAGATATTAACCTGATTCGCTATGTCCACCTCCTTCAGCTCACACGTTGTCCTCCTTTTCGTTGGATGATGCAGTCAGGGTCATAAATGCTGTTTACAGGTGTGCGTTTTGCTCACGGGTCTTCCTCCATGTGGCTTGTTTCAGTGAACTCAGAACCCATGACTAATAGTGTTTGTGACTCTGCTTCTAAAGAGTGGGGATCCACAGAATCATCTGTTAAAGAACAGCTCCACGGCGTGGCAGAGAACCCACGTTTTCCGTAAAGAAGCGACAGCAGGCGTGCTGTCAGGACCCCATCCTCTCCTCTGACTTCTCTGGGTATCACACAACTGAGCGTCACCGCTGTCCTGCGCCACCGACTGACCCCATCCCTGAGCCCCTCCCTTGATCCTCCTGCCTGTGTGTGGCTGACGTGTGTTACACTTAAAACTTAAGGGGTCAGTTTATTTCCTTTCCATAGGGCACATCGTCAAAATCAAAGTCTCATGATGAAGAACTTTGGCTTTCTTCTTCTGGAAGTGTTCCTGGGCACTTTATCTGGAAGCAACGTGGCAGGCCCCATGTTTTCATGGATGTGTTCTCTGTATTTTAGTGCTGTATCACAGATTCAAGCAAGGGCAGTGCACTAAAACATCTCTCCCCCGTCCATCGCTGCAGCCTTCCCTCCCTTCCGTGCTCCTCTTCTGTGCTGGTTTGAAAGGCAGTCCCAAAGGCCGAGCGAGGGCTGAGTAGCAGGAAGCTAAATGATGAATTCTGAAGTTCTTAACATATTGCCTTGTGTGAATGGGCTGTTTGAACATTTCAGAAACCAAATGGGAGAGAGAAGCATATTAAAAGCACTGAAAAGATTAACACCTGTTTCCAGTCTTAAAAGAAATTGGAACATGTGGTCTATATCCAGAATAAACCATTTACTCTCCCACGTTGAGATATTTTATTCAAATCTTCAATTCTATATGTGCAGCACCAACATGCTTATGGATTTGTTTCTCTACAGGATTCCACACAGAACTTGGAAGACAGAGAAGTGATGAATGGTGTACAGACAGAACTCCTAACATCACCAAAAACGAAGGATGCCTTGAGGTATTTTCTTCATGCAAACAAGAATGTTTTTCTTTATTGCAGCTCAATCCTGATTTATTTAACAGTTTGTAACTGGTTTTATTTTACAAGCAAGACCAAGATAAGTAAAACCATAGCATGAAGCATGTTCCAATTCTAATATTAATTACGTAGTTGTTCTTTTTCTCCTGTTTTCTGCAGAAGATATGAGAACTCACTGACAAACATGCATGTACAAGTGATCCTCAATCCTTCCAATGCACTTCTGCAACCAGGATTGCTTAATTACTTTTCTGTCTCTTTGAACAGCAGTTTAAAGTGAATACTCCTTCAGAGTTCATTGTGGTTGAATGTTTTACTTTGATTCTAGCTCTCTAAGTACTGCTTTATATTGTTTGAATAATCTTGCAGTATTTTACTTGATGTGTACAAAATGAATCCACTCTATCAATCAGAATTTTTCATGGTGTTAATAAAGTAACTCATGATTTGAAGTCAGTTATGCCCGTGTTTGCCAGTAGTGTTTTTTTTCTTGTACCTACTGCCCAATACTAAAGCCTAGGGACTGCCTGTTCAAATTCCAGCTCTGCTGCTTATTTGATCTATGAACTTACACAAGTTCTTTGCCTGAGTTTCTGCTCTGTAAATATAAACATTATTAAAGATTTCTTCAAAGGGTTAGTACAAGGACTAGTTATTATCCTGCCATGTGTAAATCATATTATTTATTAATATAGATAAAGTGCTCAGCACAGTGCTTGGGTCGTAGGGAGTCATGAGTATTTGCAGCTGTTGCTACTACTGCTATTACTACCACTATTTTTGTTACAGGTTGACTATCCCTTATCCAAAATGCTAGGGACCAGAAGTGCTTCAGATTTTAGACTTTTTTTTTGATTTGGGAATATCTGCATAGACCTTCTAGTAAAGCATACCCAGTCCAAAACTCTGAGATATGAAATGCTCCAAAATCCCAAACTTTTTAAGCATTATAGCAGCACTACAAGAGTTTCACATTTTGGATATTTTAATAGTGTTACTTGGCTTATGTTATTTTTATTATTGTCATCATTTTATTTCCTTGAATTGCTTCAAATTTGGCAAAAGGATAGTGATTTTGTATGTATTGTGTGGCTATTTACCATTAAAAGATGGTGCTGCTGAGAAAGATGGTCATTCAGCTAATATATTCTTTTCACTGAGTCCAGTTACTAATAGGTACCAGTCAACTTGCATGAAATTTCCTTTAAAAATAGGGAATTATCATTTATGATACTGTTTTACTGTGTGTTCTCAAATTTGTAACTTATGGCCATATGATCATAATTATTTTTATTTGGATTATTTTTCTGATTAATGAGCTGCACAATATTAAAAATTTGGTGTACAGAAAAATCTGCAAAGCACTGTCTATTCAGAAGCTTGATAATATTGTTTTTCGATGTCATAATGGATGTAGTACTCTTATTCTGTTGGTTTTAACATCATTTCTCAAATGTTAGCCTTTTGAAAATTTTGCCAATATCTTGGATAAATGCTACATGGGTACCTATCACAGACTGGACACTTACTGGGTTTATGGCAGAAGGAAAAAATTAGCTAAGCTTTTTCTGGGTAAAGGAAATTGTGAGAAATAAAGCAGAGGAATTTTTTTTTAATTTCTAAATTATGTGTATGTAAGTATAATTTGATTATCAAACAACCTTTTGCATTATTAGTTGGTGAAGGAACTTCAATTCAGAACAACTAAGTAACAGAGACACAGTTTACATCTACTGCTCTTTTACATAAGCCCATTAATTCAAAACTTACTTATATGCACCTTCTGAATCCTTGGTTCTTTATTTCATGCCACATAACCAGGGCTAAGAAACTTCATAAAGTGAGTGCCAGTATAGGAGACCCACAAATGAAATCAGCTTCAGATCAAATTCAGAATGCTGAATGAATACAAATTCCTAGTCCTTGCAGACTCCTGGTCCCTGCAGCCTCTAGGCTGGGAGAGGGCAAGAACAACCTTTAGAGTTTAAGATGCCCAACTATCAGAGGGAAGCTTGAAGATTACAATTCTAGCAGAGGACATTGTTTGGAGCTGGTGTGAGATACTGAGAAACAGTTAATTCAGTTACACAGTAATTCAGTTGTACTGAATTACATGGCCAGCACCTTTCTGTCCCTGGGCAGGAATGTTCACTGATGTCCTACATACATTGGCCCTACCACAGGCTTTGGGCACACTTTTAGGCAGGTGGCAGAGAAGCTGAGAAAACAATTTCAAGAGTTCATTTCAATGTGTCTCGAATCGATGTCTATGCCACAGGCATTGCTAAAGCTTCTCTTGCCTTCCTCTAGACTATTGCCTTGAGCTACTGATTTCTCTCCCAAATAGCAATCTCTCCTTCTTCTGATTGTTCCCATGTATTACTACTAGATAAAAATCGTAAACCCTTCTTTAACTCCCCTTGGGTTTAGGTAAGCCCTAGATTTGAACACTGATTGTGCTACTAACTACCTGTGCCACATTGGACTAATTAACCTCTTTAAATGTTTTCTTCTTAAGGAAAATGAGTGTCATGATCACACAGATTGAGAAGATTAATTAAGGTATATTACAAGCAACTGACTTAGCGCAATGCTAAATGAAAGGCTAGATAAACATTAATTGCTATTGTAATTATCAGCGTCACTATTAAATATTCTGCATTTTATTGTAACTATTTCTTTTCTCAAACAAGACAATCCTCCGAAGGATTTCCAACACTTTACACAGGTCTTCGGCTATAGTAGGGGTATATTTGGTCAGCGAATGACTGAATGGTACAATAAATTGCTCCATAAATCATAACTATGAACTCATCCATTATTGACAAAGCATCTTTATTTAAAGAAAAATAATATTTAAAGGCAGTTCTCTAAATGACTTTCTAATAGGGCATGCCCTGTGAATCGCAGTGTAATTTACTTTGATCTTAAGACTATGAAGCAAGTTTTTCTTGGGTTTTGTTTTCTAAAATTTACACTTTGAGCTTCTCCTCAAATAGTAATGTGTACAGAAGACCTTCCCTCACCCCGTTCCTGTGTCATTCCCACCGCACCACATTCCCCAGCTCCCACTTCCCCAGGTTACCCTGCGCCAGGTACCGCTTTTCTTCAGGCTTAAAATTGCCATCGTATTTTACCCTATCTCCTCTTCTCCTACGACAGCCACTTACTGGGCAAATTATTTGCAGAGTTCATCTCAAGTTATCTCGAACCTGTCCCTATGGTCTCACGCTTTATTCTGTAATCATGGCTCAAGCCTGTGTTCCCTCAAAGATATTGCAGTAATTTGCTAACTCTTGCCTCAAGTACCAATCTCTCCCCTGCCTTTTCCTTTTCTGATTGATCCCACATATAAGTGTCAGACAGATGTCTAAATTACAGTATTTATAATACTGTTACTTAGTTCCAGAACCTTTGGTGACTATTTTCTACAAAATTAAGT
Source organism: Cuniculus paca (assembly GCA_004365215.1). Taxonomy (NCBI): domain Eukaryota; kingdom Metazoa; phylum Chordata; class Mammalia; order Rodentia; family Cuniculidae; genus Cuniculus; species Cuniculus paca. The sequence continues at coordinate 9,059 of RJWT010004336.1, read as the reverse complement.
ATGAATTTCCCAGGTTGGAATTTGATCACTTGGATATTTGACTTCAAGCCAATGGTTCAATCTGCCTTCTGTACATACCACCCCTGTCCCTCTTCTTTGCTTCGTCCATTTTCTCTTATTCCTCCTCTTCCTCATTCTTCATGTCTTCTCCTTCTGTCGTATTACAGCCCACCTGTGTGTCCTCAAATCATCCTGGTTCAGTGTCTCAGAACAGGGAGCCTTTCCCCTGTGTGTGCTCTGCACCCCTCGCTTATCTTTTCTGATGGAAAACCGATGTGTCCTTCAGAGTCCTTTATCAAATGCCACCTTAAGGAAGAGTTTCCTGATCCCAGCTTCATGTTGCGATCCTGTCCCCACTTCCTCTGAACCACAGCAGAGATACCTGTGTTTTCAGAGTGGCATATCAGAGTATTTAAGAACTCCTGCTCTGGAGTGAAACAGAACTCCATTTGAGTCCCAGTTCTACCTCACATGAGAGATATCATGCTGGACAGATTGTTAACCTCCCTAAGCTTTAATTTACTTCCCTTTAAAATGGAAGTGCTACGAAGTGCTTACACATTAGGTATGAATTCGTGTTCTAATACCTAGAAGCCAATTAGCATATTGGCTCCCAAATAATAGATCATATTCTTTGACAGTGTCCTACCACATCTACTACAATAGGCTGACCATCCATAAATTTAAAAATTTGAAATCTTGTAGTACTCCAAAGTTGGAAACTTTTTGAGTGTCAGCATGGTGCCTGTATTACTCAGTGCTTACAAGAGCTTGCAGGGCTGGAGCAAGGCTTCTCAAAAGACTCCACAAGCTGGAATCACATTTAATGCAGGACTCAGAAATTGACAAGATTGGCCTACAATGGCCACCCACAGAGTTGAATGTAGAAGAGTGCAAAAGATTTGTCTGCATGCTAGAGATCCAAAGGATCCTGCTGAAGTCTGGAGGCTATAGCAATGGCCATAGGGATCCACAATCAGGAGGCCCAAGGAGACAAGACAGAAGACAAAGGGGTCTGCACCAGAAGGTCGAAAGGTTGGCAGTAGAGGCTAGAGTCTGTGCTGGCAGGCCAAAAGGCCGGCGCTGGAAGCCAAGAGTCTGCACCAGAAGCCAGGAGACGATGCCAAGACGAAGGCGTACACTAGAGCTGCTCAGAAGAGAGCAGCCGAAGCTCTTCCAAGGAAAATCAGCTACAAGCTTCTCCAAGGAAGATCAGCTGAAATCCTCCCCTTCTGTTCTCATTTTGTACTGGTCTGACTACAATCCTCCTTAAAGTGGTTCTTCTATGCCCAGAACCATGCCGACTCAATTCAGCTGAGCATTCCCCACTCAGCTTGACATTAATCAATTCACCACTGCAATGCCACAAGTAGAAAATTACACTGTAAAACTTTATGTAATGCACAAAATTGTTTAAAATATTGTACAAAAATTGCCCTCAGTTTATGCATATAAGGTGTATATAAAACATAAATAAATGTTGTGTTTTCACTCAGGATCCATCCCCAAGATATCTTATATATATGCAAATTCTCTAAAATGTTTAAAAAGTCCAAAATGTGAAATAATTCTTATCCCAAGCATTTAAGATAATGAACACTCAACCCATACTATTTTTTGTTGCTTTATATTAAATTTTATTGTCTATCTCAACCCTTCCCCTAGACCACGAACTCCTCAAGCACTAATCTTTGTTTTAGCTTTCAGAACTTCCCCATTGACACTGTGGACTTTATTATCTCTATTGAATTCAAGTGAATGACACCACCACCAACAACAACCTATTTCTTGTTAAATTTTACTTAGCACATTCGCACTGACATTTCACTCTTAAGCAGAGTTTGTAATCACCTGCAAACTCATCTTGGAAATGCCCCTCTGCCATCCATCTTTCATTCTGTTGCACATGACAGGCCTGAGAGTCAGCTTCTGGGGCACCAACTAACACCTTCTTGGTGTCAGAGAACCCCTTAATTTTAATGTTTTTTACAAAGAAGGAAATGAGGCTTTGGTATTAGTTCACGTGAATCACTCGCCCCCCTGGCTCAGTGTCACCCTGGAGAAGCGCTTTTTCTCTCTAATTACCTGGCTCAGTGTGAATGGTGAATCTCTTCAGAGGCAAAGTGTCTCTCCCTCCTGGTCCTCTGTCCATCTCTCCCATGCTCTAAGAAAAGTCCTACCTGAATTAATAATCAGAGAGTTAAAAATGCAGGCCATTGGCTTCATGTGAAGACATGAGAATTACAAACATCTGCGGCTTCAGTTGTGTTTTCTGTCCCAAGCTTCCAGTCCTTCTCTCTGGGTGGAGACCAACTGGAGCTCTGAACGTCTAGCTCTCGTGGACTGGTCATGATGATGTTCTCATTCCAGCCACTGACTTTGTCGCTTCTCCCATAGTTTTGCCTGAGCTCTTAGATCAGTAGCAGTGGGTCCCTGTGATTATTTCAGTGAGTCTTGTCTGGGGGATCCCAGAGCATTTTGCTGATTAGTTGATCTGATGCTTTACAACTACTTGTTTCAGTAGTCTTAAAAAGTTGCATAAAGTTAGCCGTTTAGATCTTAGTGAAATCTTTCCACTTTTTCCTCTCTGTAGAACAAATGCACCTTTACCTCACACAGTTCATCTTTGTTTTTTGTTATTCCTTTTACTTTCCATTCTAGAATATCCTTTCTACCTCATTTTCTGTATTTTTCATTCTTAGTCTGCTTTTCAGTATATTTTCTTGCCATTGTACCATCCTCCAAAACCTAAGTCAGTGGACATGTCCTGCTCACTAGTCCCTGAACTGTACTCTGAGGTATCTAAACAAGTAGCACCAGTAGCCCATTTTCACATCTTCATGAAGTCTCAGCTTTGAAGATACGTACAAAGATTGACCAAAAACATATGAATATTTGAATTTTAAAAATTTATATAGTAAAAGATATATTGTTGTTACCCCCCGCCCATGAAATACTTTGCCTCACTTTGAGTAAACATTCCATCCTTCTTGCCACTTTCTGAAGCCATTCTGGATGTCCTCTTTCATAAGTATCTTTACAGATGTGGTAAAAAATACAGTGAATGGAGCTGCTGAGTGACATCTAATAGAAAGACAGGCTCCGCGGGAAGACACTGTGGTGTGCCCCCACCCGCCTCGTTTGTTTCATCTGGCACCATGCAACTTCCGTATTAGCATAGCTGTATCCAGTCCTGCTTTCTGTTTTTACATCCCACAAAGCAGGCAGATACAGAGACTTCCACAGAGCGCTACAAGGTGTGTATGCTGTTGTGGAGACGTGTTCCTTTTCAAATCAATAAACATCTGTGAATTTGTCTCTGAGCCCTCCTTTTCATATGCCTTCTTTCTATCTTACAACAGATAATGGATAACCTAAAGAACAGTGTGAGGCATTATTGTACATATTGCAATGTTTGTCTTTACTAGGAGATCTAATTTTCTGTTAATGCTTGCACATTGTAGTCAATAAAACTGAAAGTCTTCTGTTCTTTTTTTTCTGGAAAGGTAACCTTTTTGCTTGTAGCCTAACAGTTTCCAACAATCTTTCTAACCAAAGAATTTTTTGGTTATAGTATGTAACAGCAAGCTAAAAATAAAATCTAAAATATTGAAAAGAGGAGTCATAGAAATGAACTTTAAAACTCCATCTCCCTCAAAAATTTTTAATATTTTAAAACATGTTTCATTGCTTGTACTGTAAAATTTATTAAGTGAACATAAAAATCAGGGTTAACACTTGCTAAATAGTAGGTCACAGTATGAGCCATGGAATTTATTATATTTACAGGAGTTTTGAGTAAGGGTAAAGAAATATTTTACAAGTAAGAAAAAAAATGGGAATCCCTAAAAGGCATCATCTATAAAAGCCATCTTTGAAATTCCTAAACTGAAATCTTGACGTCTACACTAGACTAAACACTTATATTTTAAAGCGTCTATATATTACATGTATTTGCTATCTATTGGCATGTGAGTATTTGATACATTTATCAAGAGACATTTGTGTTATGGTTTCAGCGTGAAACTGTAAAAATATATTAATAAGGAAAAGATAATGTTTCAATGATTAAACAAGATTTTAGTCTCTGTTTTAAAAGTAGTTAAACAGTATGATAAACCTGGGATAGGACGGACTGCTTTGGCTTTAGTCTTCCTGAAGTGTATGAAAATGTACCATAAATTTGTTATTATATAAAAATTTTGTTTTGATCCACTAAAATCTATACAACTTTCTTTTTCTACCAAGCATTTTCTATTTGGTATTTATAATACATACTTTTATATGCCTGACCATATATACCTGCACATATATTCATGTAAGTGTTCATATCCTCACATATGTATTAGAAGAAAATTATTTCATCTTTTATTATCACTTTCAGGTTTGTTTCAGTTTTAACTTCTATTCCAGGATGCTGATATAACCTATTTGACTGAACAATTTATATGTACACCAGAAATATCTGGGTAAAAATCCATTTGATATTTATTATCAGATTGAAATTCCCTGTCTTCCACAAATACTGGAAACTAATGTGCTCTTTTTCTCAGTTCTTAATGATAATAGACTTGCAAAGAAAACTTAAAAATTCAGCCTAATCCACTGATGAGATTATATTTAATGTTTATTTTAGATGCTGATAAAGTGTTTCATGCAGAGTGAATTTATCAGGCGTTTTGCTTTTTTAATGGTATTCTCCACTTTCCAGCAAAGAACCAGAATTTCACTGTTTTCAGTTTGGAACAAAAAGGCATTTCTAACAGCTGTAGTTCTTAATTTGACATCTAGTTTCAGGTTATTTTCATGTAAATAGAAAACAATAAAAACATGCTTACAATTTTCATAAAGGAGATGTTTACTTCACCTTTATCATTTTCCTCTGGCAAGTTTATTTTCTCTTTCTGAGATTATAGCCAATAATTATTCACAGTTATTATTTTTCATTTTTGCAAAAACTTGTTAGTTTTACTCTGTATTACTCAAAAGCACCCAATGCCTTCTGTGTTGCTGTCATACGCACTCTCCATTAACGTCCCTAGCTCATCCTTTCCTTAATCTGGGCTAGGTTAGGCAGGTCAGACTTTCTATTTCTTTCTATAATACATTTTCTCCAGCTTTTGCAACCTCTTTTTCTATCTTTAAAAACTAAATAAATAAACTAGGAGGTGAAAATTTGGAATGGTTCCATTGAAATCAACTGATACGAGTTTAAATTCTGACTCATATTGCTTCAAACATGCCTAAATGTATTACCAATTGTGACTTCACAGCTATTATAAACTGTAATTCTGTGCTTTTTCTAACAAATAAGGTTTTTGTTTTTTCACTTTTCCTCTGTTCCAGAAAAGAAAGGCCACCTACTTTATGCTTAAGCATAAATACACTTACTTCCATGTATTTTCTGACCTATAATTTTCAAGTAAATCTCACTGGGGAGAAATTTTATTTTTGTGTGCCTCTTTTAAAATGTTGGTTTATGTAAATTAAGTGGGAGTTGTTTCGTAGGTAGTCATTTCCATTTTTTTCTTCTTCTTCTTCTTCTTCTTCTTCTTCTTCTTCTTCTTCTTCTTCTTCTTCTTCTAGAAGTTAAAATTAAAAATAGGATAATCTAAGGTTTTACTTCTTGGGGCTTCTGCTCATACCCACAAGTCATGTAGTACCGTGACTTCTTTCTCTGCTCTTGCCACCACAGTAGTTCCAATGGTCCTGGGGAGGGGGTGACAGGCGGGTGGGTTGGTCACGTTTCTCGTGCTTTTTTAGCAGACTGATCTGTGCTCCTGTTTTTCCCTACCCCAGTGACATGACAAGAACAGTGGAGATTTCTGGGGAAGGAGGCCCCTTAGGAATACATGTAGTGCCCTTCTTTTCCTCTCTGAGTGGAAGGTAAGATGTTTTTCTTGTTTCAGAAGCTCACACGTAATGCAAACCTCATAGAGTTTGTTTCCTCAATAATTTTTTTCAGAAGACAATTAAGTGTGAGTTCCTATTATTCAGATGGACACCACGAGAAATACTTACGCTGGCCTTTTCTGTGTTTGGAACAAAACAAAATGCACTTCTAGGTTGCAGTGAAAATATATTCATCACAATTCTCTATTTACAATTAATTATGATATTTTCTTAAGGTAGCCTTGTTGGTAACACAGTAAACAGTGTCATTGGTAAAGATTTTACCCTATTGTTACACAAATGTCATAACTCAATTTTTAATGCTACAAAATGTATGTCAATAAATGAAGATAATTTCAGATTGATATTTTCTCATATTCCTCAGTATATACTGTATATAGAAGTAAGAACAGTAAACATTCAGCAGTCTAGCAGCTATATAAGAAGTTATATATTTGATATTGATATATAAAGGGCAAAGGGATATATCCATATATATATTTTTTTTTTTTGAGAAGGAAAATGTCACCATGCTATTTTTTTTTTCTAAAGTAAATTTAGGCTGTTAAAAATAATTTACCCCTTTTGGAATTTTAAAGGCTTTACATTGCTAAACCCACACCAGGGATTTCAGGCCTGTGCCACCCTGCCTGGGCCGAAATGACTCCTTTTAGCAGTAGATTGCTGTTGACAAAAGTTGTCAGAAACTTAAACAAAAATCAGCTTCTTCACTTGACCTGACTTTAATTAATTTGCTGAACTTACTAAATGCTTCATTGAAAAAGTATAATGCTTTCCTTTAGCTGAAGATACCAAAGACCAGGAAAGTTCATTGAGTTTCCTAGTGTCACTCAAAACCCAGACCTTCTGATTTATCTACATTCCCTTGCTTTTTCTAGAATCAAAGGTTTCCCCACATGAATCATGTTAATTGCCTGGTTCTGAATATTTATTTAGTTCAGTCTGCCCTGTAGCAAGAAGAAGAGATTTGATCCTGGCATTTTGGTTGGCATCATGTTCTGCAGGTAGCCATCTGCTGCCTGTAATTGCCAAATCATCACCTTTTTGCTTTTGGCAAATAGCATCCAATAGCAGGTCCTTGCTGGAATGAGTGTTCCCTGAAAAAGAAATGAAGCGAGAATCAAACGACTCGTATTGTCTGTCTTCCTGTGTGTGTTAATAAGCACGTTTATAAGTGTTATGGGTTAAGCCACAGCACAAACTGAGGTTGTTTTTGATAGACAGGGTGAGTATTTACTCAGTTGTCTTGAGAAATTCTAATGGCTTTTGGCAGGAGTGTACTGAAAAAGCTTTGTGAAATACCAGAGGGGTTAAATTACCAGGTCCTTTAGTTCAATGAAGCTGGAATAGAACACAAGATCATTCCAGTTTCCAAAGATGAGAAATATACAACGTGACAGTCGCCATATTTCATTTTCAATACTTCAGAAAATGACTTAGCCCTATTGATGAGAAATCACCTTCTCTTACTTCAAATAGGGAAATCATGCTAGAATTTACTGACTTCCTCCTTTCTCTTTTCTGATTCTCATTCCTAACATAAACCTGGTAGAATAGTAGAAAGAATTACTAGACCTGGATTCACAAGAATTCTAATTAATCTGTGTTCTTTTTAAATAATTTTCAGTAAGTCCCCTAAATTCATCTCTTATGAATACCTATTTCACATCAAGGTTGTGGGGATTAAATGACTTTAAAAATGTGATAGCTCCTTGTAAAATCCACAGTGTATGAATGTATGAAATATTGGTGTTATTATCATTTGGACTAAAACAAAAAAGCCTGATTTGGAAAGTAAATTTTAAGTTCATGGTCAACTATTTGGTAACTTGGAGAAATACTTTTATTTATTTATTTTTTGGCTATTCACTAGTATTATAGAAAGGAAATTTAATTAAAAAACATTAAAAATAATATGGAAGTGGAGACATGAGCCAATAAAAGTAATGAATACAGGCTGAAATAGCATACTTAACTCAACCCATGTGTCTAGGCGTCACTACCCATGCAGCTTGTCAAGCAAGTGTCTGACTTCAGAATGCCATGTGGTTCCACTGTGTGAGTGGGGCTTAGATAAGGTCATAGTGCTAGGCATAGCTCTTAATTTCGTTCCATTTATTGGTTTGTGTTATTATTTTAAATTAGAATTTGCATTTAATTCTTTATTAAGACTACTGTAATTGACTTTGCCTCCAATGTATCTTTTTCTTGTAGAAAAATACTGCCACACCTGCTGTTGAATAAGAAACCTAATCCAAGTTAGAACATGCTAAGAAAAATATAGTGACTGCCATACTAGATAAAGTCTCCAGGAATTCATTATCCACCTTAGCACAGGGGTAGAGAATGCTACTTGTATTGAGCGTCAGTGCCTTTCCCATTGAAAACAAAACAGGACAAAACACTAAGTCCTTGCAAGTTAAATAAAATTCATTCATTTTACAAATATCAATGTGAATTTTTAGAATTAAAAACATGAAATATATTTTTTCAATAAAGATAGCATGCAATGCCTCGGTTCATTCCAAAGGGAGCTAAACACAAGAGGAAAGGGATGCAAACAGGATGAGGGCTGTAGAATGCAGAAGAGAGGTTTGTACAAAAACACCAGGCTGGTAGGATGCCCTGGCATGGGATCTGACTGGAGGGCAGGAAATAGGCAAGGGGAAGTCGTTGGTTCCTAAATGATGATTACATGAGGAAGAAGCAATTGTTATTCTCTTTTTCTACAGGCTGTGGATTTCATTGTCCTTTATCACTGCTCATTAATGCAAATTAACTGGTTAGTCTTAGCCTATAATTCCGCAAAAGCATTAATCTTTAAATCCTGTGAGTCTTGGTCCCAAATGAGACAGCTACCACAGCCCACCAATTTGGGGCAACAACGATGATGGATAATGAGATACTGTTTTCCATCCTTCTCATAGTGGACCAGTGGATGTCATCTAAAAGGGATCCACCCCATCCGCGGAACAGAGAGGGCAGGACTGGTTTGTTGCCAGGAGCCAAACTAATGAAATCAGTCAGTTTTACATTTTACCAAAATTACCTCTGACACATGGGTTTTACAGTTGGGCTTATTCTGTCAATAAATTTTTCATGGAAAGTTAGGTTATTTAGATCAGTAAGGTTCACATAGCATACTC
>RJWT010004335.1:0-33690 GCA_004365215.1 Cuniculus paca | reverse complement strand
TAACATTTCCATCAGAAAGTAAAGTGAAATAAATCAGACACGAGTTTAAATAGTACATGGTTCTCTTATATGAGAAACTGTAAAGAGCAAAATAAAAGATAGACACTAGGAAGTAGGAAGGTAGATCTTTTGCAAAAGGGAGGGGACCAAGAGATGGAAGGGGAGAGGTGTGTAGGAGGGGGGATAAGATGAAAAAAGAGTCAAGACGTGGTGTGTATATTAACCAACTCTTCATTGGAAATGTAATCATTATGTACTACAAACACGTGCCAATAAAACTAAAAATTAAAAAGAAAGGGAGAAGAAGTCAGAGATGCAGTGGTGTTGAAGTGGTGTTGGGACGTGGGAGAACTTCTGTGAGCCTTGTCAGCCAAGTGAGGCATTTCCAATTTTGTTGTTATTGTTGTTGTTGTCTTTTTGAGACAGGGTCTTGCTATACAGTTCAGGCTGGCCTTCAACTCACTATGTAGCCCAGACTGGTCTTGAACTCACAGCAATTCTCCTGCCTCAGCCTCCTCAGTGTTAGGATTACAGGTGTACACTATCGATTTTCTTGAGTGAATTCAGAAGTTCTTAGAGAGTTTCCAGGCAAGGAGCAACATACTTTGATTTAGATTTTTAAAATCACTGTTGGCCCTGTACAAATAAATATTAACATGTATTTGAGGATGGCATGGATGAGAAAGAATTGAGGTATTTGCATTATTTCAGGCACAAGATATTTGTGGATTGGAGTGCTAGCAGTATAGGTGAGTAAAAAACGTAAAAATAGCCAAGCATGATGGCACAGGTCTGCAATCACAGCACTCTGGGAAGCTGAGCAGGAGGAACACAAAATAGAGTTCAACCTGGTCCATTTGAGCAAGACTCTGTCTCAAAAGAAAAGAGTAACACATAGGCCTGTGGAGGTAGCTCAGTGTAAAGGTCCTGGGTTCAATCCCCAGTGCTAGAAAGAAAAACATAAAAGTAAAATGGGTAAGAGACCACCCCCAGACAAGGAAACAGGCAAGGAAACAGAGGCTGAGAAAATGTAATCTTTTCATCTGGAAGGGGCAAACTTGTATTTCAATCTAGTTATAATTTCACAGATCAACCTCAACAAGTGGATTGTCACACATTAGAATTAACATCCAAATAAAAGATATTTCACTATGATTTCATCTGGATGCATGAAATTAAAAGCAGTTAACTATGGTTATGGTTTTTAGGCATTTTCTCTGATCATACTTCTTCATTGTTTGCATGCAGAAAATATTTAAAATCTAGGAAACTGGATGAAATTTAAATTATATCACATTTTTTAAAATATCATTCGATGGAAAATCAGATGATAGAACTCATAGCTGCATACATTCTGCTTCTCCCAGATGAAGGAGGCCTGATGATTAACCTGAGAGCACTTTCTGTTTTCAGCTTGGGTAACTGACAGATTAGCAATGACATATCAGAAACTTTCTTTTTCAAGGCCCCTGGGATGGAAAAGAATGCTGACATCCGTGCTGAGAGGAGTTCGGAAGCAAGTAAGTGTCCAAACCTAGAACTTTGCATCTTGGTACCCCAGGCAACCTGGGGAGTCTCTTCTAATGGGGTCTTTCTTCTTTAGGTGAGGGTGGGGACAGGTAACTCTAGTTCCATCCTTCCTGTGGCACTTTAAAAATGCTTATTAAAGAAGAATGAAGTTCATAGACTCTTTTCATATTTTCTTCACCACGTTTACCTTCTTTGTGAGCTCTTGAGTTACTGTCAAGGTGACTGCTCATGGCTCTAAAACTTCTGTGTTCCTTGATTTATAAATTACATCGTGCTTTCTTCCTTTTCTGTACGATTGAGATCTTCAAAGTACGCATCTTTCAAAGTAGCAACAAGCAAAATACAGCTGGAGGATCAGTGACTCCCTGTTAAGCAGCTTTGCCTGCTGTCATTGTTGACTGCCGGGGGGTGGTGATCCATGTCAGTCACTAAAATGACACTTGGCAAGACTGCAGGCTGCTCCTGAGTTTTTGTGTAGGAGAAGAGAATACTTTCAAGGTAATGAGACTTTCACATATGCCCAGCATCTTGCATCCATCATTCTGGAACATAGTAGATACCCAAAACATATTAATATTAATCCTAAAACCACATTTTAAAAGTTGTACTAACACCTGGCAGGTAAATTCATAGCTAAGTAAAAATTTCTTGTAATCCTGGATAAAGTTTATTAATACTAGAGTAAATAATGTTCCAAGTGGGCAGAGTGATTTTACTGAGGCTCAATGGATTGATATAAACTTACATTTTTAAGCCATCAAAGTAAGAAGAGGTTAAGACTAACGTTTACTTATTAAGATAATTTCCTAATCATTCTTATAAGAACTTAATGAGTGACAAACTGACGCTGGATATAAATTTATGATTTCCCAAAATAACATTTGATTGGTTTGAGTGATGTCTTACATCAAGTAATCATAGTTAATTTTTGCTTCTGGAGAGATTTGACTTTACCAGTCTATCATGTCATCAGATGTATTTCAGGAATGATTTCTTTGTCTGTTGATACAGAGTGAAAGAATTCCTATGGAGATTCTTAATGTAGAACTTGTGTTTTTACCAGGACAACCTGAATACGATCAGAATAGTGGCAAAAAGGCTACAACTCCATTTGGAATATACTGCAAATACCTAAAAAATTATTTCACATTTAACCATATTTTAATCATATAAATCAAAGGCACAGTTGGGACTTTCTCTGTGGTATGTTAGAGTCCACAGTGGTATATGAACCAGTGGGTCATTTAAGTTCAAAATGAAGGTTGAAAAATGCTACAATCCTCAATTTTATTGTGTTAGCAGTTACAGTGGAGGCCTTTGTAAATTAAATATACTGTCAAAAGAAATGTGAAACTCACTGTTTCTTGTTAGGCTTATTTCTAGAACATTCATGTAGTTAAAACCGATGTTTCATTTCAATCCATATAATAATCCATGTTGAAAAGAAATTTCAGAGATTAGAAAAGGAAAAGTTAAAATTGTTAGGTTTTACATTTTCAGTCTTTCCTGAAGATGGAACTTGAGTGATTACATTTCTGGTTTTGGGGTAACAAACCTATCACTCTAATAAACAACCAAAGCCCCCCAAATAGTAATAGCACACTCCTAGAAGACACGATAAGAATCAAAGGCTAGCTAATCCTCACCAGTTAGGGAGCTTCCAGAACCACAGGGTGGGGGAGAGGAGAAAGATCCTCATGAGGTTCTCTCACTGGTCAGGAAGGACCCCAGCCATCTGGATTAGCTCTCTGGAGGCAGAATCCCATTTTGCTGGATGAGGTGCAGGTCAGGTCTTTCATGGGTCTTTTCCTTTTCTGAAGGGGTTTCTCTATGCTATGGTCAATTCTCAACTTGACCTTGCTCTTGAGAACTGGCATTCAAGCTGGTTGCACACCAGAAGTACCTGAATTCTTTCAACTCCCTGTGTTCTTGCCCCACCTCCAGACGTGCTGGTTTAATTGGCCCTGGGGCGCTGTTCAGTCTTTGGCATTTTTGGAAAGCTCTCCAGCTATTTCTAAGCTACACTAGAGCTAGGAGCCACTGGTTGAAGGAAAAGAACACAACTTTTGAAACTCCACCTTAGTTCCCATCCTCGATTTTGTTTTCCCACAGATTTCTCAGAGAGTTTCAGAAAAGCCTGTGGACCCCTTGACTGTGATTCATGGTTCCTGACTCTTTCCTAAACCACTTGCTGGACTGTCCAAAGAGGGTCAGAGAGAGACAGGGATTTCAGATGCGATGTAGCGTTGTATTGTGAGACCTGATAGAACACAAGTCCACCGGGCACAGTTGGAGAGTAAGTGGACTGACGTATTGAAATGCATATGGAGGAACACTAATAAAAGCAAGTTCTTATTTGTAATCCAGAGTAGTACAGGACATAAGGCCCTGAAATGGGATTTGGTAAGTCTTAGAGTGCTGGCTTCACCATTTCCAGCTGCCTACCCTCTCTGAGCTTTACTTTCCTTATCCATGGCATGGAGACAATATTCACCATACTATCTGCATGTGATTATTCTATGTTGAGATTAAGTTAAATTCCAAGAGTGAAAGAATGTTTTATAGTACATGTGATACACAATTATTATCATGACTGTAAGTTGGGCTGATTTAATATGTATTTATGTGAACATATTTCATAGTTCACTTTTTCAATAAGGGAACAATTCTGAGGAAACAATCGTTATAAAACTGTAATTAAATCAATATGTCATAGTGTTCAACTAATCTCCTTGGGTGGCAAGTTTATATAAAATAATGAATGTATCTTTTGAAAGTCTGCTGTTTTCTTATATAGGATATAATGGTTTACTAGTTTCTAAAAACAAAATCCCATGTCATTTTCTCATCCTTTAACCCTGTAGTTAAAGCTTTTATTCTACAAGATGTTGTGCCCAAAGCCATTAAAATAACAATAAAAAATATCTGAAAGTAGAAATATTTGTGACCGTGTTCCAGGAGGCATCTTACTTGTGTCTGAAGGCGTGACCTTTCAGTGAGTATGGGCAGGTGTCACACATAATCATAGACAGGGTGGCCTAAGCAAAACAGTTTATTTCCCACAGTTCTGGAAGCTGGAGAGTCCTGGAGCAGGGCTGGTGAACGTTGTCATCTGCTCCAGCAGCCCGCAGCCCGCTTCTCCTGAGCCCTCCTGCCCAGGGCAGGAAGAGCGCAGGCTGGCTTGAAGTCGTCTCATAGTGGCACTGGTCTCATTCAGGGTGTGACACCTTTGTGACTCAGCTGTGCCTAAATGTTCCATCTCCACACATCATCATTTTGTGGATGAGACTGCCACATAGAAATGTGGGGAACGTGCACACTCAGCGTGCCATAGGTTACCAGGAATAGTGTGGTAGTGACGGAGCTTGACCACCGTTTACTGAGCTATTGCTACTTGCCGGGCCCTCTCCTGAGTGCTGGAGATACTCTGTCTCGTGCACAGACCCACAGTTTCCATGTGAATTGCGTTGTTACTAAGTCAGTATTTTTCTGAAAAAGTTTTAAAACCTGAGGCACATAGGGTCTACTATCATTTTCCCTTTAAATCTAAGACATCTGACTTGGATCCTTTTTTCTTTTGATGTGGTACTAGAATTGTTCACAATAATTCCAAGTCGTTCACACTGAGCTACATCTCCAGATCTTTTTCTTATTTTTTTTTTTAATTTTTGAAATAATCTTGCTATCCTGCTAAGTTTCCCAGACTGGGGTTTAACTCATAATCCTCCTGCCTCAGCTTCCCAGAGTGCTGGAATGACAGCTGTGCATCACTACACTTGGCTTCCAATGCTTTACTGTTAACCTGTGACCTGCCATGCAGGTAATTGCTACTGTGATTCTGGGGAAGATGGTGGGAGGGGCCAGGAAAGGAGAAGTAAGGATGGACTGCATTGCTGTCAGAAACAGTCACCTTGGCACAGGGGCGCTGTATGCAGAGTGGGACTGCAAACATTCCCAGAGGAAATGGTTCTCACAGCACTCTGTGGATTGCTGGGGTTCGAGAACATGCTCCAGGTGACAGGGCAGGGTGTGACATTCCTGGGTCTCTGAGCACATCTGCTGGAGCGTGCTGTCATGGGGGCATCTCAGGCTGAGAGGGGACATGCTCACTCACTGCAGCAGGGGTAGGGTGTAAGCACAGACAGGTGACATTCAGCAGGACATCACACAGGAGAAGAGGAGGGTGGAGGTGACCTTGTGGTGGATGGCACTTGCTCCTGGGCGGGAGCAGTGTCGCCTTTGGAGTTCCCAGAGGAGATCCCTGTAAAAACCAGGTGATTCCTCTGCCTGTGACCTCATTGTGCTGACAGACTGGAGTGGCTTGCTTACCAACAGCCCCCCAAATGGTAACAACTTGCGCTCTACCAGATTCTTTACTCACACAGCAATATCTCAATCCCAAGCGGTTCCAGGAACTAAAAAGCTAGGTAATACTAATATTACTGTTTTACAGATAAAGACTTCAGGGATAAATAACTTGGCCAAGTTCACACAAGTTAATCAGTGGAGTGAGACTGAAATCACATCTGATTCTTCAGTCAGTAGAGTCTATGACACTATATTTTCCTACAGAAAACTAATTGGAGAAGGTGTTAATTCACCTTTTGATGAAAGCTACCATGAGGATCAAAATGGATGAAAGGCATCCTGGCTAGGGTATCAAGAGTTAATTAATGTAACAGGACACAGCTGGAGCTTTTCGTGTGCCCAAACAAAATGCTCAAAGCTTTTTCTTTTGAATTGATTCTATGACCTATACAAACTCTGCTAGTTGTTTAAAAACAGAAGTGAAATTAATTACTCTCTAAATGCACATTAAGTCAGAAAACAGCTTTGGATAAAAGGAGTTGGATTGTTTGCTTTGCACTAAAAAGGGCAGTATTGATCAGTGATGCCAAATCAGAACACAAATTACGTTGATCCCAAATATCAAAGGAGTGGGTTGCTAGCACTGCTGGAGGACACTCAGTGAAAGTCGGGACTGACTAGGAATGAGCAATTCCTGTGTACTTATTCAGGAGGTGACTGTTGAAGTATTAAGGGCCATAGATCTGCAAGCACTGAGAACAAAAAAAGGGCAAAAGGGATTTAATGGTTTTATTAGAATACTAAGTTATAACATGACTCACCCCACTATCTGTTATCCTTTAAATCAAAAGTATCCCCCAAAGTCTTATGTGTGTGGGAGGCAACTGGATCATGGTGCTATGCTCCTCAGCAGATTCACCAGCATTTCTATAGCCCATCAGCTGTTGGGAGGCGGGGCCCGGCTGGAGGTGGTCCCTGGGGGTGTGACTGATAAGGGCACATCTCCTCTCCAGCTCCTCCCTTTTCTCTCAGCCTCCTGGTGCTGTGGTTGCTCAGCTTTTCCTCTGCCTTGAACCTATGCCACTGGTTTTTGCTTTGGAGACAGCCAACCATGGGCTGACACCACGAGCCAAAACGAACCTCTTCTTCTTTAAATTGTGGGTGTTGGGTATTGCATCACAGCATAGGGGAAGTGGAGAATACCCCCGCCATTCCTAAGTACACAGGGCCTTCCAAGTTAGCCCTGGAAACTGTCTTCTTTCAACATCAGAGGTCAGCTCTGATGCACACCTGGCCCAACTTTCTGACACTCAGTTCATGCTACTGACTTTAAGATTCCGTATCATCTACATTGGCCTTTGTTCTTGTGATTTGCTCTATGTCTTCTACTCTGATTCCTGAATGCTGATGTCTTCCTCTGTGGCAGAATCCTAGTTTGGTGACTTGTCCAGGACTGCAGTCTTTTCTGGTGCAGTGACCCTGTTCCAGTACTGCACAGCTACGGTATGGATCTGAAATATTCCCTGAAGGCCTGGGTTTTAAAAGTTTGGTTGGCATCTATGGTACTGCTGGGAAGGAGTGGAATCTTCAGGAGGTCGGGCCTAGTGGAAGGAAGTTAGATCACTGAAGCTTTCTTGGGGGCAGGCACATTGGGACCCACGCCCACTCCTGTCTCTCTTTGCTTCCTGGCTGCCATGGGGTAAGCAGCTCCCTCTGCAATGTCCTCCACCCACCATGCATTGCTTGGTGTAGTCCAAAGCAACAAGGTCAAGAAACCAGGGACTGGAACTTCCAAAATCATGGAAAAATCTTTCCTCTTTTTAAGTTGATTATCTCGGGTCTTTTATTACGGTAGCGGAAGGCTGACTAACACAGTCAGTTTGGTGGTTGAGGGTGCACTCGAAGTTCTCTGTTGTTGAGGATGCTCTGTGCAGAGCTGTGAGCATCCTCAGTTCCTGGATATTGGCAGCCCCTGTATGAAGGTGCTGCCAGTCACTGCAGTGGTTCCTAAAGCTTGACTTTCCCTAAAGTCACCTGATGAACTTTTACAGCGCAGAACTCTATGCTTTGACCCAAAAGATTCTGAATCAGCTAGGCTTGATTGGGGTCCAGAATTCTTCTATGCATTTAGCAGTTCCCCAAAATGGGATTCTGCAGGTGGGAGAGGAGCACAGGTAAGCAGAGAAATACTGCTTCACTGTCTGCTGCCACATCAGTGCTAGCTGACCCCAGACTTCCGGTTTTACCAAATGAGTCACTCTTCCCTGAGGTCTGCTCACTTTGTCCTTCATCAGCGGTCATTCAGATCTCATCTTAGATATCCCCTCCACCGGGATTCCTGCTCTGGCCTCCCAAGACTGTTAGGGTGCCTTTCCTTTGTGCTATTTTACCACTTTGTACTTATGCCTACCAGCACTTTTTCACTGTATTTCTTTCTTCACCTCTTATGTACCTACTGGACGCTAAGCTCTGAGGGGAGTCACTTCTTGTTCACCTCTGAACTCTCACCGTCTAGAATACTACCAGGTGCAGAGATGGAGGTCAGTAAGCACTAACTGAATGGTCATGTCTAAGTGGCTCCAGGTTGCGGGGTACTGGTCGGTCTTGTTCAGCTGAGTCAGCTGGGCTACTTGAAGTTTCCAACTTTGATTGCTTTTGGAGCGCTAGTCTAGCTAAGCCCCTGGGGTGTGAAAGAGCGGAGGTCCTTAAGGACACAGTCTGGCCCAGTCTGGCCTGTTGATTGCTAGTCTGTGGCAGGACATTCAGCACTAGTTCTCAAGCAAGCATCTGCTTCAATAAAGATGAGAAGCCAAGCCTGTGTGATTGCTTAGAATTCAGAATATTCTAATTTTCACCGTGAGATAACGCATTTTAGACACAAGGAAGTTCACCATTAGAGAAAAAGAGAAGCCCTCCTTTTGACTCTGAGGTAGAGCTGGTGTTTTGAGAGGGCTGATGATAAATTTCACAAAGGAGTCACATCCTCATTTATAAATTGTTCTTCTAATTGTTGTCGATCTGTTATTCTATGTCAATGAAAACTACATTTTAGAATGATCAGAAAACTAATCCTAGAAACAACTTTTAAGAATACGTTTTACAGATGGGAAAAGTTGCATCAAGTATTTATTTGGTGTCTACGGTGTGCAAGAAAACCAAGCATAAAAAGTCACTCCCAGACCGGAGGCTGTCACATGCTGCTTAGTTTCATATTCTAATTAAGATCTCAGGTCTCCTGCTATCCACAAGAATTCCTGTCCTGCACAGAAATCACCAAGCTGGGGTGGAATGACAGAGACCACAGTGCCTACCTGTCTGACTTAATCCTGCCCGACAGTGGACGGTTCCACTCTGCACCGAGTTTTCCTGATTTCCTTTGATGAAGCATTACTTTTTCTCAGGGTCTTGCATTATTTTAATAGTTGGCCTGTTGAGTGTGTATACTTCAGGGCTAATTATCTTATTACTTATTTAAGACACATATCTGGAATTGGCAATAAGGGAGCATGTAAGTGGCGCTTAAGGAAATGGAGGGCAGTTGGGAATGGCTTAGGCAGTTAGATGTTTTTTGGCTTATGTTTTATGAGCGTAGATTTTATGTTTTTGTACCTCTCCTAAGAGATAATTAAACTATTGCCAGCCACTTCTGATGTTCTCTAATGGAAAAGAGGAAAGCTTGGGTAATGTAAAATGGAGGCTAGCCATAAAATTACTAATATTTGAATACTGTATTTTTCCTTTTTTTTTTTTTTTTTTTGGTTTCAGGGATTGAACTCATGACCTTGTGCTTGCCAGGCAGGTACTTGTGCCATTGAGCTAAATCCCCGACACCCTTTTCATTCATTTTTAAAATCAAAATGTTTCTGAGACTCTGTTAGGTAGCAGACACTGTGCTGGGCACTGGAGACATTTGTATTCATCTGAATGTAGACATGGATGCCGATATACTGCTCCATACTGAGAAAAGTGCAAGGGATAGTTGCAGAGCACAGCAGCTCTTGAGTTTCGCCGTCCCATATTTCACTCCTGTCTGAGGCTTACTCCTGTTGGAAAATTTACTTTTTTTTTTTCCAGGTTAGAATAAAATGTACTCACTCTCAAAGGGTCCCTGGAGGAATCCTCCTAGATTAGCTTGGTACCTTTATATGCAAATCACATAGAGAGATTCGGGATGTCAACAGATTCATCATCATGTAGATTAAATGTTAGTCGCAGATGTAATTTCTGGGCTAGAGCCTAAGCAAGCGTTTGTACAGAACAAGTGTTTTCAATATCAAAGAAACCTTTGATCAGCCATATTGTCTGGTCAGGTAAACAATTAAAACACTACAGAGAAGATTTAATGATGCCAAAATCGGGCACATTTAGTGTTAAGAGTGAAGTCACAAACCAAAGAACAAATTGTATTTGTAACTTTCTTTTGCCTTGCTATGTTAGTCTTTCCAAATGGTTGCAGTAAAGATCTAAATCATTCTAGAATGGGGTGTTGGTTGCCAAGTTTTATGAAGATGTAAGCACAGTGCAGCAATTGTCCCTTCACTAGGTAATAAACACAATATCTAAAATCTGTAACAGATATCTAAAACCAAAAGGGACGGAAAATGCAAAGAATGTATATATTGAAGGTTAGTGCAGAAGTAGATACCTAGAAACTATTTATCATAAAGGGACACAACACACACACAAACACACACATGCATACACAAACCCATATAATTTTAGATCATAAAGGAGAGGGAGGGATAGTTATGGTTTAGTTCACACTACCCAGTTTATCTTCTACCCTGGAAAGACCCAGTGATTATATAAATCTACCATGATCTGCTGTCATTTATGAAGCATTCACTAGGGGCTGGGATTATAGCTCAGCATAGCTCATAAGTTCATAGGTACTAAGTTCGATTCCTGGTTAAAATAAAAAAAGCATTCACTAGATTCACTGATTTACTGCATTATTCTTATCATTATATTGGTACAAAGCCATCATCTTCATAAGGTCTTTGACAAAATATATATTATATATAAGAGGGTGATATATGGGACCTGCAAAATGTTCATCACAAAGATGTTTCTCTGATTGACTCAGTGTTACTCTTAGCATGTAGGTAACGACACGGGAGTTTAGAAAGATGAGCAACTTTGTGGTGACAGACAATGGAAAGTTCTGCACATGGATGCAGCCCTAGAGGAGAAAATGGATCATGATGTGGAGGGGGAATGAACAGGAAGACTTGGGTAATGGAGCCCAAGGAAGGGTCCTGCACTGGGTGGTGGCCTATCTGTAGGGAGCCAGGCCTTGGCCAGGGGACCTGGGCTCAGTCCTGGTAATGCTGTCACTGCACTCTTTCCCAGTCTTATTAAATGGAGCATTTAAAATTGCAGAGCAAATAGTTTTACATGCCTTATGGTGGCTGTTTTGAAGATTAATGAGGTATTGCTTAAAAAGTGCTGGGGATGAAAGGTTCAATATAAATGTTTGTGTACTCTGCCAAAAAGAGTTATCTTTCAGGGCTGGTGTTTTTTTTAAATAAATGGAAGCGCCTGGTGTTCTTGGTGCTCTCACCCTATTATTAAGGAGCTGCCACATTAGCAACCAGATGAAACATTAATGTTTGATCTTTGATGTTTGTTCTCACCATTTCTGTGGGACATCAGCCACAAGAATGAGCCACACCAGCTTGGGTCACTCAATTCATGTAGAAGTCAAAGGATAAGCGTCTATTTAGGAGCTATTGGCAAGACTGTGTTGTATCTTAGGACCCCAGCAAAGAAAACACAGGTGCATACATATATTTGTAGATCTAGAAAGAACTTTGTTTTAGTTTTTCCATACATGCGAGTTTAGTGTAGTTTTGAAGACTATAAATCAACCATTCCTGGTGAAATACTGGTTTAATTTTGGCTTATGTGTTTGGACTGTGAATGGAGGATCTAAAAATATTTAGGGCGTCTGAGAGCCAGAACCCTGCTCAGGTCAGAACTGGTAGCTTAGAGCTTCTGAGTAGTTTTTGATTTTGGTTGCAAGGAGAGGTGAAGGATTATAGGTCAGGAAGACTAATTTACAATTCGGTTCTTGGATTTTTCCTCCTCCATGCTTGGTTCATAATTTTGTGCTAATACAGGGATTTTGAGTTGAATCTCTACCTTGTATTTATTCTGTGGCATTGCCTGATAGGCAGCAATGGTGAGACTGGGGAAGGAACAGGAGCCTGCTAGGGAGAATAAGGCAGACAGGAAAGGCCTGGATGACCACCTCTATTTTATTGTGCTGTATTGAGCAGAGAAGAAGAACATGAAGGGGGAGATGGGGTCTTTATTTCTCAAATTCTAGGAAATAAAGGGCACATATTGTAAGGGAAAGCAGAGCTTCTAGATAGAATAGTTAAAACTTAGCAAATATATTTCTTCTTTCCTTCTCAAGGTGGGACCTGTTTGCTCTACCACTTGGGTTTTTCCTCCCAAATACTGGACTTGGCATTTAAAATAGAATACCTCGAAGTAATAGACTAGAATTTTCTTTTTTTTCTGCCTTTTTTTTTGTACCGGGGATTGAACTCACGACCTCATGCTTGCCAGGCAGGCGCTTAAGTCGCTGAGCTAAATCCCGAGCCTCTAGAGTAGATTTTTTTCCAGAAGTAATTTTCTATACCTCTCTGGCTTTTGCAGCCTCTGAGACAATAAATAGGCTTAAATATATTAGCAGTAATACCCTGTAAGTCTAACTATTTGGGTTTCAAATGGAATAAGTACTTTTTTTCCCTCCAGAGAACAAAGAAAGCAGAGATCAAAGAAAGATAGCTCTTGGTGCTCTTGTGGATTCCCCTGTTTAGAAATGGGAAATGTCTTCTAATGCTGTACTTTTAAGAAAGGACAGTGGGTCTATAAGTTTTCTAGGAAATTAAACCAAAGGTCAGGCCTACCTTCTTTTTGTTCTTTGGCCGCCCGCAGAGCCCTCTGCTTGCCCATAGGCAGAAACTCGACAACACATGGTCATGTAAACACCGGCACACCAGCTACTCTAAAACTCAGCTCAGCTATTTTGGGTAAGCTAGAAGCAAAATAGCAGACTGCCCAGGAGGAAGTGTGGGGGCCGCCAAGGCCATGACGCGCAGGTTTCCAAGGAGAGGTTACGGCTGAATCAGAAGAAGCGGGGCTGAGTCAGGCTCACATGTAAGGCCTCCTTCTGCATTCCTCACGTAGTTTATCTCATGGGAAGGTGAGGCAGGAGTTCACAGCAATTCTTCACTCCTTAGGGGTCGCCGAACAAGTCATCAAACCAGATTGTGTTGACGTTTCAGAAAACCTAGAAGGGGACGCCTGTGGAGGTGTTCTCTGCAACGTTTTCTTTTTCTTGTGCCATTTGGCCATCGTATAACTCATATGCCTTTTTTAAGGAAGCCAAAGATTCCCAGTGGAGAAATAATTAGAACCACTTGTATTTTTCTAGTGCGGCTTGATGTTTCAAGAACTCCAGCAAGTGGCTGTGCGGCAGTGTTAGTCACAATCTGTTAGCGTGGAAAATAAAGGGTCTTTGAAAAAGAATATTTTCCTTGTGTTAGGTTCTGCTTAGTCCTGAATGAGTGGTTTATTTTTCTTTAATCTGATGTGAGTGGAATTGGTAGCAGGGTCATCTACTGGATATTGAATAAAATAACTCAGAAAAGAAAGTCACCACATTTCAAACCCACGTATAATTAAATGTAGGGAATCTCTTTCTCCATTCTTTTTTTTATAGGAAGGATCCAGGTTATAGCTCTCAAAATCCCTTAGGTGTTCAGAAAGATGGTTTTCTATCTTAAATGGTCAGGTAAATCTTAGACAAGAGATTTAAATAATGGATCACTTTTAAATATAATTATTTTAGGAGTATTTTTATTTTTTGTTCTGGAAATATCTTAACCAAGGGTCAGTAAGTTCAAAACTATCTGGGATTGAGGTGACTCCTCAACTTGAAATCATACTACTGGCATTTAAAAGTGTGAAATTTTCTCATAAAGAAGAGCCATGTTTCTAAGACAAATTGTATTTGTCAGGTCAGGCTGCCTTAGCAAATAAAATAGACTGAATGGTGCATATAACAGGAATTTATTTTGTACAGTGCTGGAGGCTGTATGCTAACTGATTTGGTTTCTGGTAAGATCTTTCTTAGTGACCTGCAAATGACTGTCTGTGTCCTCATGTGGTCAGGGGGAATTTCTGACATATCATCTTCCTTTATTGTTATACTATGATCAGGGCTACAGCCTCATAGCTTAATTTATTCTTAATGACCTCCATAAAGGATCTATCACTACCACAGTTGCATAGGGATGAAGGTTTCAACATGTGCAATCTGAAGGGATAAAATTTAGGCCATCATATCAATTTTGAGTAGTAAAAGTCATTTTGTCCTTTCAAGAAACAGATCATTCAAGGGCCACACAGAAGTAGAAAGGAACTTAGTTTGGACATTTTCTTTGACAGGGGAAGAGACGTAGCTGGGTAAATGTGTACTTTCTTCTCCTATACTGCTGATCCCCTTTAAATTAAGAACAGAGATACAAACTGGTCACTATTTTAAAATCTTATTTGAAGCCCATATTTAGTTTGACTTATGAAGAGAGAGGAGGAAGAGAGAAGTACTGAGGAGGGAGAAATAAATGGAGGCAAACATTGTTTTAGAGAAGGAAAGACAAAAAGAGCTGAGAGATGCAGGTAGAGGAGAGAGTAACTGAGGGATGAGGTTGGAGCACCAAGCACAGGAGTTGATAGTGGCTCTGGTGCAAAGTACCTGGATTTGAAACATGCCAGATTTCACCAGTTAGTTGCCAGGTATAGACTTGAAAAAATTACTTCATATCATATTTTATTAATTATAATGCTTATCTCATGATAGTTTGGTAAGGATGTGAGACTTTCAATTTGCTTGGATTAAGAAATGCCAGCAGATTAGTAAAGTATAGAAAATTGTTACCAGAGAAGTGGGGTCATTGAGGTAGCTATAGCTGATCATGTGATTCAGAAGCCTTTGGAAGTGGTTGATGGGAGGAGTTTAGAAAAGTTTGCAGATATAGGGTAGAGAAGTCTATAGTGCTGCAGGCAGAATTCGATGGGAGCTAATGGGGGAAAGTTAGAATACCAGAATGCTGATAGGAATGTAGACAGTAAAGGCCAGGCTCAGGAGGTGTCATTTGGGAACAAAAACACCATTGACAGCTGGAATCAAAGCCATGTGTGTTATACCATGGCAGAAAATTTGTCTACGTTTTCCCTGTGTTCTGAGACTTTGTAAGAGACAGAGGTTAAAGGGAGTAGGCTAATAGGTCTTGTGGCCATTTCAAAACAGTTCAATATTTAAATTGTGGCATAGGTACTACTAGCTGCTTTTAGACAGACTTATAGTGAGCAAAATGCAGAGCAAAAAACCTTGGAAAACTGAATTTTGGACCAGAAGAAACCACGTGTGCAGTTGAGGTCAAGAGACGTAGGTTGATGAAAAAAATCAGTGCCACCGAAAAGAAACCAAGTACTTTGTACAGGAAAAAGAAGAAAGATGCCTGGAAGGCATCTCAGGAATAAACAAGAACCTACTGATAGCAGACTCACCATGCAAACAGGTCAACATTTCATTTGGGAAGACAGTCCCTGAGACTCTTGCTCAAGAAGGGCTTCTTACAGAGTTGGTTCTTTTGGATTTGTTTCACTATGTTTATCCATTCAGGCACTCAGAGGCCACTGCAGCCATCATTCAGGGAGGCCTGGCTACTGCTTCCAGAAACAGCAGAACTTTGTGTAGAATACATGATGTTGGCTTTTTACCTGCATGCAGAATGTAGAAATTGTGGAGTCAGAAAGACTTCTACCTGGACCTCAAAGGGAGACCTGTAAGGTTAAGCAAGGAGCCCCTGAGAGCAGTGCATGAAAGTGTGAGAATGAAACGAAAAGGTGCAATGGAGACCCCAGGAAATCAGAGAAAACAGGAATACAAATCATCTGTCAAAGAGAACTGCAGGCTGTTAGTGGAGCCAGCCCAGGAGAGAAGCCATGAATTCTGTAGCTGACAGGGCCATAACGGTGGGCTGCTCAAGCCCTTGCTGCTTATATCTCATCCCAACTTGCTCCAAATGCTGGACATGGAGCTCCAGGATTTAATGTTTGCCATGCTCCTTTTTGGTCCTGTTTTGTTCTGATTTTTTTCTATCCCTCTATTCCTCCTTTTTGGAATGAAAATGTTTATCCTGTGCCATTGTACCTTGGGATTATGTAGCTTGTTTTTGAGTTTTTTATGGAGATTCTCAGCTAAGAATTATCTTGAGTCTCAAGAAACTTGGAATGGAACTTCTGAAAAATACTAAATCTGTCAAGACTTTGGGGAAGGGATAATTGCATTTGCAGTTGTACCCAAAATGGTTGTATCATGTGAAGCAGAATTATGACTTTGTACTTATTTGGGGATAAAGTGCAGTTTAGGGAGATGTATTTGGTTGTCAAGTTGACACTGTGTGGGATGTGATGGTTAAGACTGATTTTGTTAACTTGGTTGTCTTGGGAGCTCCCCAGGGTATTGGTGGAGCATACTCTTGGCTGTTACTGGGTGTGTCATGAAGGTGTGATCTTGGGTAGTGTATCTGGTCCCTTGCCTCTTCTTCTCTAGCACTGTTCCTGAGCTCTACTTCTTCGCTCTGGTGAACTTAGTGGCTTTGCTCTACCATGCCTTTTGGCCATGAACCTTGGAGTTAGGTAACCATGAACTGAATCCTCTTAAAACGCTAGTATTAAACCTCTCCTCCTTTAAATTGCAGGTGTTCAGTAGTGTGTCATAGCAGTGGGAAATTAATACAGCAGTTAAAACAGGATAAAATAAAAACAGTCTTTAATGTCTGATGCAAGTTCTCAGTAATTGTTAGGTACTATTATTACTACTTGTCTTCCTTTTGCATGTGTCTTTTTTAGCTCTTGTTGATAGCTCCTCACAGGATATTTTGCCCTGGAATTTGTTCCTCATGCTGGTTATGGACTCTGATGTTAATCCAGGCTTCATGATTTTATATAGATTCTCCTACTTCCTTCTCTCAGATCACAGCTATTTAAGATAACATCTTTCATGACTATGACCTGATTTATTAAGGTTTAATATGATTGAAGCTCAGTAAAGATCTTTTAGTAGATTAGTATCCCCTGATATATCTACTGCAGAGGGTGAAGTTTTGCCTATTGGATTTGAAATACTTTGAATTGATGTCTATTAAATATGATTTAGGTAAATTACAAATTTTCTTTAACTTCATTTCACCATTTATTAAAAGGACATTCAAGATATTCATGAAATCTGATTCCCACGTGAATGAAAGGTCTGAAAGCACTCTTGTTTATCTTCCTTTCTTGCCTTTCTATTGGTTTCCTGTATTCCAGAGGCAGTTTCATTGGGTTTCATCTCATGACCAAAGCAGGAAGTGTCGCAAATCCTGTAGAGTGAGTAACTTTTGAGAAGCTTGCAGTTCAGCGCAACAGATGCCGCTTCTTGGAGAGGTTCTGCTAAGACAGACTTGAGAGATGCCTGTCACTCATTTGGCATTACTGAGCCCACAGGCCTGATAAGAAAGCCCTGGAGGTATATCAGAGTTTAACATTCTGTGTGAATGGGCAAGTAGTCCATACCACCATACTCCTGGCTCTTACTCTCTTGTTTCTCCTTTTTGTTCTTTTTCACTTTCTGCTCTCATTCTTATTTTCTCAAATTTCTTCTCTTGGACTTCTTTTGCAGTTTCTGCCATATTTCAAAGAATGTGGCCTGTTAAGATTATAACATTAGTTATGAGTAGAGATTTGTAACAGACAGCAGAGAGAATGTATGCAGAAGAGCAAAGCAAAAAAATAAAATTGGCTATTTCAGTCATATGAAACAAAATTTATGTTTTCTTGTTACTTTCTGCTTCCTTTGAATATTCTTACAGCAGATACTTGCAGTGTTATTTTACACACTGATCTCCCTCTTTTTTCCTCTTTAACTTTTAATTTTCTGCCCCTTTCTGATATTAGCCATGTTCAAGATTGCCTATTTATACACACTATTACTATATCTGTATGCATAAACAGACTCCAAACTTCTGTTGTCCAAATCTTATTATCTGCATTTTACCTGGCAGTGGATGGTGCTGGTGACCTGGTGGTCTTCAGAGATGTATTCTGCAAAAACAATGGGAGGGAAGGGGGGAAAGTTTGGATTGCAGAGCTCTGCTTTTTCCCATGGATCTGTTTATCCCCATTATGACAATTTGCATTTCCTGCAAAGCCTCCCTTTTTCCAACTCTGCTGTTGAGACTCTTCTGGTTGCAAGTATCTGAGCTGTGGGTCTGGGCCTGTGTGCTTTCTGCAGGGAATGCCTCCTTAGACTGACTTTGTGGCTCTCCACTCAGTGATGTGTCTGGCACACTTTCTTTCTTATTAGGATCCTGTTCAATTAGTAGTGCATGACAGGCCAAGATAGTGTCTACAACTTCTTCGCTGGGGAGTGACAGCAGAAACCTGCTTTTTGTCTGGTGACTCTACAGGGACTTTTCCATCAGGATTTGAATCTCTGGTGCACAACTTGCTGCATCTCATTCTCTGCTAATTTGCATCTTAAGCGAAGCATCTTACTTTGCAGTCATCCATATTTATGATCTATCAGAGTACATGGGTGACTCCTTTCATCACAATTTTCCAATGCTATTAGTCTCTGTATTCGGAATTAGGGCCACCATGATAAATAGGCAAATAGTTTAGCAGGTTTAAAACAAGGGCCCGATAAACAGGGGTAAGTGAGAATAAAATAGCACTTGTAGCCAAGCCAATTTAGAGGAAAATATGCATATTTTATGTGATCACCTTACATACATTGACTAGTAATAAAATATGCCTTCATATTGACATAATATATTAAAGTATACCAAACACTTTCACATGCACTTTTTATGTGTTTACAAAAGAAAAATCTATACAGTTGGCAAAACGGGAATATGGGTGATAAGATTATCAAAGGGATACAAGACTTATCAGAAAGTTCTGCTGTAGAACTGAAACTCTAACTTTGTGCTCTGGCCTTGTATTCTTGCCACCGCGATGTCGTTTGATGGAGTGTAACTTCAGGTCATTTTAGACTGTACCCCACTCAGTTCAATTCAACAAACTGTAATGAAGGTGTTGTGTTACTATTGTGTCCATGGTAGGCATTGTGTGGCTTCCAGAGACAGAAAGGTGAGTAAGAACTGAAACTTCATCTTTGTCCAGCAAACACCCCCAGAGATTAGCTTGGGTTAGTGTGACCTGGGCATATAATTTAGCACCACCTCTTTCCAATATTATTCTAAGGTGAAACCAGCTCCTATACTGGCAGAAGGGCTTAAGTACCACTAAAAAGCAAGAAAATTTTGTAGCCTAGGCCACACTTTCTGTTCTGCTAACAGGCCGCTCTTCTCATGCTTGTGAAGGTGAGTCGTAAGGCAAGTTGGCCAGCTTGTTGCCTTGCGTCAGGTGTACCAAGATGCACTTAACCTGGAAAACTTTGTCTTGCCCACACTAGAAAGTGTGACTCTAGAAAGGGATGACTGTGTGTCAAAGAAAGAGTTTCGATAGGGCGTGGGTGGGGAGACCGAAAGATCTGTGATTTAGGACGGCCTTAAGTGATACTGTAGGCTTTGTGATCATCCTTCACGGGAGAATACTCTACTACCATGGAAAATATATTTCTCATCTGATAGTGACAAATTTATTCTTCTTTCCCACTTAGTCAATTAGTCTATATTGATAACTCAATTTTTCAACCTTCAGTTCCTTCTTGTTAGCAATGAATGTGACTTTCCACTTTGCTCCTTGCTTCCCGTCTCAGAGGTGCAAATGACCTAATTGCACTAAACAATTGAATGTTTTTTCTGTTTTTATTTGCTTTGACATCAATGTAGTAATAAACAGGAGTTATAAAGGCCTTGTTATGGTTTAGCTCAAGAATTACCCTCCAAACTCTCCTACATTCAGAGGTTGGGCTTTTGAAAAGTGACTGGATCATGGTCACTACAGCTGAATGTGCTTTAGGGGGTGGGACATGGTCGGAAGAGGTAGTCATGGGTTTATGACCTGCAAGTGTTTATTTTGTCCCTAGCTACTCTATTCTTTCTCTATTTCTAAGCTGCTATGGGTTGAGTAGCTTTCCTCTACTAACCTTTTCACCATGCTCTTTCTGCCTTGGAGCAGCCATCATATGTGGATTAATACCTCTGAAACTGTGAGCCAAAATAAAATTTTCCTCCTTTAAATTATGATTGTTAGTATTTTATCCCAATGATGAAAAGCATGACTTAGACAGATCTCAATACCAGAGAAGTGAAGTGATTGCCAAGAATATATCTGACCATATGGTTCAGAAATCTTTGGAATTGGTTTGTGGGAGGAATTTAGGAAGATTTGAAGACACTGGCTAGGAAAACCCTAGAATGCTTTAAACTGAGTTTGATGAAGGTGTCAGTCAGAGTTTAGAAGACTAGAATGTTGATAGAAACGCACACTGTAAAGGTCAGACTCAGGAGGTTTCATTTGGGAACAAATGCTCCATTAGCAATTGAGCTAGAGGGTGAAGGTGTTACAATCTAGCAGAAAATTTGTCTACATTTTGTTCATGTCTTGAGACTTTATAGGAGACTGAGATTGAGGGCAGTGGACTAATGAAACTGGTGGAAGAAATTTCAAGGCAGCCCAATGTTCATCCTGTGGTAAAAGTACTGCTGATAGCTCTTAGTCACAATTATAGTATTAGTAGAAAAAGCCCACTTGAAAACTTTTACTTTTGTCAGAAAGAAAGCACCCACTGGGACTGAGGAGAGCTTGGTGCCTGAAAAATATAGCATTAAGAGGAAGCCAAGTATTTTACATTGGGACCGCAAGAAAGATAGCTTGAGAGTGTCTCAGGAATCAGTAAGACCCTGCCCTTTGCAGGACCAATAGTGCAAGAGTGAAAGAATTTACTTTGAGAAGAGAGCCCAGTATGTCCCACTGGAGAAGGGCTGTTTCCCTTTCCATGTTCTCAGCAAAACATTGAGACCTTGTACTTTAGACTCTGTTGCGAGCTCCCCCTGACCAACATTTTTACTGTGATAAATAAAGGCTCAGATTGTGCTGGGTTGTTGCTGCCTCTCCATCAGAGAGGTTGGGTCCCACCTGATCCCAGCTTTTCTTTTATTCTGTGTCTTGTCTTTTCTTAATCTCCTGTTACCCCTCTCAGGACCCTACCACATGGCATTCCACATTTCCTTTCCTTTGCCTCTCCATTCTTATTATTGCTGAAAACGTGAACACCACTCTACTCACTCTTTGCACTGCATGTTTTCTCAGTGGACACTTATATTTGCATCTACCATTTCAATAGTCATCTATATAACAATGATTCACAGATTTGTAAAGGTTACTGAATCGCTTTGGTGGATGCTTAGTCCCTTCCTCCAAAATACCTTGTGAAGCTGATACACCGTCCTTCAGCATCTGCAGACTCCACATCCCAGGCTCCCACCACCTGTGAGTACAGCATGAATGAAAATTAAAACATTGCATCTCTCCTGAAAAATGCTTTTTTTTCTTGTCATCATTTGCTAAATAAAATAGGATAATAACTATTTGCATGGCTTTCTATTGTCTTCAGTGCTATAATTAATCTAAAGATGATTTAAATTATATGAGAGGATGTGTGTAGTTTGTATGCAAATACTATGCCATTTTATATAAGTGACTGGAGCATCTGTGGCTTTCGGTATCCATAGGGTGCCCTAAAGCCAATGTACCATTGATACCAAGGAGGACTATGTTAACTAGCTCCCCAAGTCACCATACTTCAAATAAAAAACAGTAAAGAGCAAAGCTCTGGGGATATAGCTCAGCAGCACAGCATCTGCCTGGAAAACATGAGGTCTTGAGTTCGATTACTAGTACAAAAAAAAAAAAAAAAAAAGCAAGAACCTAATATCATTCCTGACCAAAACCTTCTCTTGTCTTGCATCTGTGACTTAACATTATCACCATTCACCCGATTTACAGCTGAGTCAACCAAACTCTTCCCACACTAAAAATACAGTTACATATGAAAGCAGAGTTAGTTCTTCAGTGTCAATCAAATCCCCATCAACATCCCCATTTCTGTGATCCTTTTTGAGCCTTCATCATTTTTCCTATAGAGTATTACGATACCATCTCTCTACCATATAATTTATTCATTAATTTTCATGTGGATATGGCTTGGACAGATAGCTACCAATTTTACTAGAATGTTAACAAATACATAACGTTCTTATGAGAAGATCTTGTGTTTCTTCATAGTGTATTATCTAGAATAGTTTCTTATACATAGCAGAGACTCAATAAATATTTGTTAATAATCATTTTTCATCCTATTTGGGTTTCTTCTAAGTTAAGAAATTGCCTAGAGGCAAGCTGGGTGTCTCGAGACAGAATTCTGATTGAACTGTCCTCTACCTTGTGTTTTAAGAACAGAATAGCATTAGCGCACTGTGCACGCTACACCTACTCTGGCCACTTCAGTGCGCTGGGGGGACGGCTCCTTCAATGCCCACCTCTAATGGATAATTAGCACTAAGTTTTTGGGGTTGTGCTGTAATATTAAGCAAAACTCGAGTTACACTCTGCTTCCATGTGAAATCTGCTTTGTGATTTAAATATACATATTCATTAAGATTTACATATTCAAAGCAAGTTGCATTCTGAATATGTGATGCATTACGGGTATGTGATGTTTCCATGTGAGATGTAAATATTCAGATATAATCTACTTTGCATTGAGGGAAAATGTTTCTTGGCTTTCCTGAGAGCAGTAGGGTATCCATGTGCTAATAGGGGACTACGGGGAGCTTAGGTATCCTGGGAACTTCTTTCACACACGGATCCATTTCTAAAAGAAGTAAGTGAGGCAAAAACTGTATGGGTCAACATAATACTAAAAAATTCACTGAAGAAAATGTTACAAGGGAGATGGACATAACCTAGAGCCTCATGGAGTCCAAAGCATCCGCATTTTCTTCCAACTTTTTTTTAAAAATTGCTCTTTCCTTAGCTGAAAAACAGATGACTAGCGAGCTTTACTTACAGGACATGTGAAAAGAAAAATGCGTGCTGTGAAGCGCTAGACCCACACTCAGTGTGAGAGGATGCTCAACTTGTGGGAGGCAAAATGTGCATGAGTCGCACTGAGGGGACAGAGGCCGTCATCTCTCCTGCCTTCCACCTTATCTACTGTTTGTGCTCAGGAGGGGAAGACAGGAAAATCACTCATCCTAATTAGCTTTTAAATTGTTAGTAATTGGGCATAAATGCAATGAGTTTAGGACACAAATCTGTTGAACATCCCATCATTTAGGCATGGAATATATTTGGGGCATTCTAATTATTTTTAAGTGAAGTAATTAAATGCTATTCGCTGCTGGATTTGTGTTCAGAATACTTCTAAAACCTGATGTAATTTTAAACTTC
Organism: Cuniculus paca; assembly: GCA_004365215.1. Lineage (NCBI taxonomy): Eukaryota > Metazoa > Chordata > Mammalia > Rodentia > Cuniculidae > Cuniculus > Cuniculus paca. The sequence continues at coordinate 10,368 of RJWT010004335.1, read as the reverse complement.
TTATCTTTAGCAATGAGTCTTGAAAATTTAGTATTCCGGGAAATTGAAGATTGCACAGTCTTCATTTTATTTATTTTTCCCATAAGGAGAAATGTATTATACATTAGCATAGGCATAGGGTGACGCACTGTCTAAAATATTTCAGCCTCGTTACCTTTCAAAAAGTATAACTGTTGGACTTATTTTCATTTGCAGCCCAATATTTTCTGGATTCTAAGTTATTGCTAAGTCAGGGTATAATTTTGTCTCAAATTTCTGAATATGTTTAAGTAATTTTTTGAGATTCCTACAGTTGCAGCATTCTATTCTAAGGGATTGCTAATACAGGTTGTGCTGTAATTACCTGAGTAACTTTTTAACCTGGCCAAATTTTCCTAGAACAAGTGGGTGTGAGGTTCTGAAAGATAAAGGTAATTAATGTTTTCTAGCAGTAAGCGTGATAAATACTTGCTTGTTAAGTCAATTACATCCAGACAAAACTTGAATGTGAAGTAAGGGTGTAGTATAAGTAAATTGCAAGTAGCATTCATGTAATAGACCCACTAATTTGCTACTTGCTATTCCAGCAAGATTTGAAAAATTATAGATAGCTGAAGTTGCTGGAGGAACACAATTTACTGCGTAGATGCCTCGAGAGAAAACCTCAGACTTCAGCTTTGCCTGTTGATTTTTACCAAGTAGTCACCAGGGTCTGTTTTGAAACAATTTGTGATCATTTTCACAAAAGCAATAATTGTATAGAAAAATTAGAGACAATTAAACATTCTATTTCATGATAATTTAATGCTGTTTGCTTAAGAACCAAAAGTACTTGTAGCGGAGTATCAGTGGTATTGGCCTAAAATACCAGCATAATAGGAAAATTGGAGGAAGAAATGACAGCATTCCCCGTTGAACTGAAATTTAATGAGGACAGTGGAAAGATGTAATTGTGTGTTCTACCTGACTCAACCTTTAATTTAACAGGAATTTGTAATATGTTCTCTGAAGTTATCGGAATTAGGCAAAATAAGCTATGATTCTTGCTTCTCTCTATTTACTTGCAGTTAAAAAAATACTTGAACCAAAAAAGGAACAATAACTTTACTATCTGGTCCATCCTCCCCAAATCTTAATCTAAATCTAAATCTAAATCTACTAAATATCTGTCTATGTCTATATTTATATCTGTGTATTTATATCTGTATGTGTTATATGTTCACACAGCCAAGAATTTTTAAGGACAGGGATTTAATTTATTTAAAAGTTGGTTTTGGTTGATTTAATAGTACCCAGAGATGAAATTTACATGAGTTATTATTTTATGGATTGTCAGTCCTTTTCACGGTGTAATATATTCTTGGTTAACTTCCAGATGCCTTAGTTTTCAAGTCCATGGATATCTTCAAATGTCAAATGAAAATACTGAAATTGTCTGTGGAAGATGAGAAAGTATGTTGTGATTTTAATAGCTGAGTTTTCTTTTAAGTTTAATTTCCTGTCTCAAATGTAGTGTGTGTGTGTGTGTGTGTGTGTGTGTGTGTATTTGTGTATTTCATTATCTTGCTAATTTGCTCATTTGCTTTTAGTGAGTAGGCATGCTTTTTTAAAATCCAGCTCTCTTTTTGCCTGGGAACTGCTTAGTGTAGGCTTTGAAACTCTGCAGTGGATTCACAGTGTGAGTACAACAATTTTCAACACTGTACCTCCCAGAAAAATATTCCAAAATGGTGCATAGTTTTAAATGATAAGAACTGAGCACATATTTGGAAGAATGGGTCTGTCTATCATGGGAAAAATGGATGCAGAGCTCTGGATTTTAAGTTAAAAATATTGTCTCACAGACACCTTTACACTTCTGTTTCCTGTGTTTCTCTGTAACACCTTCTGTGATCTCAGAGTCACACAATAGGTAACAACCTGATGTCATACCAGGTCGACCTGCCTTTCAGGTCTCCTCTTAGACTTGAGACTAAACACACGCTCCACCTATCCTGTGAGAATGTAGGGTGGCAATACCGGAGGGAAGATAATAGTTCCTTCTTCCAGGGTTACTGCATGGGTTATAATAATTAACATTGCTAATTAACATGTAGCACCAACAATTCATATAGTAAAAGCACGATCATCGTTTCTTCTAGGATGAGGATCAAGACTCACGTTTGTTTTAGCTTTGTCTGTCCTCAGCTTTCATTTGTATCCTAGAAAAAATAACTTCTGTGTCTGTCAGTTTACTCACACACACATTTTCCTTTCGCTTTTCTCCTGTAGATTACATATTTTCCCCAAGCCACAGTTTTCCTTGCCTAGTTGATAACATTAAGTGTTAGAATAATGCTGGTATAATGATAAAAGGACCTTGGTGCTCTTTTTTTTTTTTCAAACTGAGTATCGAACTCAGGACCTCACACTCCCCTGACAGGTGCTGAGCCATTGAGGTGTATTCCTGGCCAAACTTGATTTTTTAAAAGCACTTATTATGTGCCAGGAACTGTACTAACCATTCAAGGAGATTACTTCATTCTCAAAAAAGCCTTGCTATAAAAAGTATTAGCATACTTATTTTATAAATGAATCTTGTGTTTAGAGGGGTTAATCAGCAATCTTCTCCTACATTTTACGGACGAACTTCCAGCTCTGCAATGTTGTATGCTACATCAGGAGGTTAGAATCTACATTTCTCCAAGACCAGTTCCAGAAATTTATTTCAACATAATAACAGTATCAGTAAATAACTTTGCTCAGTGTTTAAGGTTGTTAAAAACTTTATGCGGCTTCTTAATTCTGTGACTTCCCACACGAAGTAGAAGTTTAAAATGATCTTCATGGACACAGGCAGAAGAAACTGGGGGTAGGTTTTTCTTGCAAGAGATTTTGGAAGTTGTGTGAGGGACAACTGAACTTGGATCCCACCCTTGCCATATGTGGCCCTGCCCCCTGCTGTTGTGATGCTGTGGATACATCACGGATTGCACGTGTTTTGTATATTTTCTGTTCAGCACTAAAGAAAATTTCAACCGTCAGAAACATCTTTTTCTCCATTCCTTCTCTTTGAGCTTTTCCAATTACTGTTTTCTATGATCAGTGTAATTCCACCCTCTCCTTTGCCAAACCATACTTCTTTCATTCTTCCTTACACGTTTTCAATCTCCCTGATTCAACATAGCTTTTCTGGACAGACTAGAAAAAGAATGACAGGGCTCATAGCTTAGCTCATTATCAATCACCTTATGCCAACATCCACAACCTGAAGTCTGCATGTTTGTGTTTTCATTTTTGCATTTCTACTGTTGCAAACTCTTGAGTTCAACAAAAACCAGGAAACCTCACTTCTCCGTGTCTTTCTCAAGTGCAATGCACATGCAGTAGTTGGTGCTCAGTAAATGATATTTTTGATGATTTTAGGAACTTAAGAGTAGAATAAAAATTCAAAGAAACTGCCTTAATGATTTAAGCCTGTGTGGGCTATCTGCATTTTGCCTATGTACAATTCTGCATGCTAAGTGTTAATTTTCAGATTTCATCTTACACTGGAGGAATCCTAGAAATGATTAGGTTGAGAATCACAACCCTGATAATTAGCTTAGAGATTCTGAATCAGAACGTGTGCTACGCAAAGTGATTTTTTGGAACATTTGGCCCTCAGGGGTTAGATACCCAGCTGTCTCAGATTTCATTCAGTCAACAGGTACTAGGAACTGTAACAGAGGAGTAGGGAGCTCTTCTAACGCTCTCCTGGTCTCTAGAGAACAGGACAAGCCCTTGATTCTCTTTTGAGAGTGGTTTAGAAAAAATATGGAATTATTTATATTGGACAATATTTGCAAAGTGATTTATAAGCATTTCTTAAAGCTCTTGCTTTTCTATTTGAAGTGACTTTGCATGTTGTCCTAATTTGTAGAGTTTAATATTGGCAGAAAGGTATAATTTCTTTGTTTTGGCATCCACATGAGTTAATGATAGAACAGAACAAATTCTCATCTGTTTTCAAGGACCATTCTGTTTTTGCAGCTTTCACATCATCTTATTTCAAAGGCAAGTAAAACCAAGAAGAGGGGAGAATGAAAAAAGAAAAAAAAAAAGGAACCAAGAAGGAAAAAGGTATTTTGAAAAACGAGGGGATTATTGATGAACACCTCATTTTTTTTTTTTGTCTTTTTTGAGACAGGGCCTCACTATGCTGTTCAGGCTGGCTGTGGGCTCACTTTGTAAACCAGGTTGGTCTTGAACTTGTAAGGATCCTCCTGCCTCAGCCTCTTGAGTGCTGGGATTACGGGAGTGTGCCACCACGCCCAGTTTTACCTCGTTGTTTTGAACATTGAATGTGTATCAGTTCCGTACTGTGTCAGATGTCCAAAGAAAACATTACGTCTTTATTTTATATCTAGTGTAGTTTTCCTGACTAGTGCCTCCCTATCCTGTTCCAGTGGCTACTGTAGTGAAACAATAAACCAACCCTTAACCTTACAAGGTCTCAGGTATTTCAGATGATTCCCATTTAACTGGTTTCTCAATTAGTTCAGAGCCTCTTTCCTTTCTCCCTCTCCTTTTTCCCAATGTAGTCCCGCGGTTTGAGAGAACCCTTGATGATCTCAGGCCACCAGTGCTGGCGGGGCGGTGGGGGGGGGAGCTTGACCTTATGTTGGCGTGGGCTGCAGCACCGCGGTGCTGGCTTCCGGTGAGTACATGTTGGTCTCTGTTGAAGTATTGTAGGATGACAGTGTGCTGGGTGTCTTGGTCTGCTGCTGCTGTAACTCATAGCTGGTGTAGCTCAGAATCTGGTGTCCTCGCCTGCTTTTTGTACTTCCGAGGCTCCTGCCCACTTTCTAGTGGATTCTTTCTGCTCCTCCTGGCTCCGGTGAATGACCAGGGCGGGGCTGGATCTCCCACTTGGTATCTGTCTTTCCTGTGCCATCAACACACTCACCAAGGGGCTTCTCAGCGCCCCTTCTACCTTTGCCTCGGGGGACAAGGGAACTTGTGCATCCCTTCTGCATCACTCTGGAGAAGAGGAAAGCTTGGGAGTGTTAACTTGAGTTTTCTGCCCATCTGGGCTTTAGTAACTCACAAGTCAGTGGTGGTGGGGAACTGCTACCAAGTCATCTCTTCCTAGAGTTCCAAATGAGAACTGGGACAAAGTTTTTGTTTTTCTTTTGATGTGTCCTTCAAAATGCATCACACATTTTCCTCTGAGACTTAACGCCTGCAGTGCTGAGGTTAGGACAAACCAGTTTCCTTCTGCACTTCTGTCTTTTTCCCAGAAGTTAACTCTCAAAGAGACCAGTCTTTTCTCTCTCTCTTCTCTGGAAGACATTTCCCCCATTTCGTAGTCTCCACTTTTTAATTTCAACCTCATGAAAATGGACAAAGAAAAACTTAAATCATGATACTTAATCCTACAAAATTCCTAAAATGTTGATGTATTACAAAAATGTTTACTGTTGGCCAAGGAAATAGCAGCAGTAGATGTTCAAAGATATTTAAAGAGTGAGAACTTTATGAAAATAAAAATGAGAATGAATGCAGTTTACTATTTGCTATTTGTCTTGTGTTCAAGAGAATAAAAATTTTGTTGAGGAATCTATACATTGTTAGAAGCATATGTGTTTAGTGTAGGTACAGAAATAGGAGAGTCTTGCTACTAGACTTGTTAGCAGTAATTTTGATTCTATAGCTTTAAAAAATTTACTTAAGCTGATGGCATATCATTTCCTTTATCTATAAAATGGAATAATAATTCCTCTTTGAACATTGCATGGTTTGTTGTAAAAATTAAAACAGGACAACATGAAAATGCTCTAGAAGAAAATAGTTCAAGTAGTAGTTCTTGAGCGGTTAAAGAAAACAGTTCAACATATATATATATATATATATATATATTATATATATATAATTTGAGGGAGCTGGGACAATATGAACTTTGATTTTCATATTGTTGTGGGTCTGCATCGCTAAATAAGTGAAGTAGATCAGTTATATATACATTTTCCTTTATAGGGACCTCTTTGGTCCTATGTTATTCAAAAGTCTTTTATACTCACTTTCTAAGTCAGTGCTGACTTGGAAGTTTGCCAAGATAAAATCCCACTAGCCACAAGAAATGTCGTACTTAGCTGATCTTTGTAATGCTAGCTTTTGGAGGTTCTTAATTTCCAAACCAAAAGATTTTGCCTGTTTGCAGATAAAATCACTTCGTTTGTGTAATGGAGAAGGAAGAAATCAAAGAGAAAGACAGCTACAGCTAGACTGCTGTGATGATCTATTGATATGACGCATGAACATTTTTCTTTCATAAGGTGAATATCTCCTACAAATCTCTATGGGTCATGCCTTGGTCAAAATGAATGGCATAGGAGAATTATTTTATTTAAATATCTATTGCAAGGTAAAATCCACAGTATGCTTCTGAGTAGGCTTATTTTCAATAGATAAAAATAGTCTCATCATGAAAGTTTCTATTACTCTTACATTCTTAATGGATAAGCATAAAAATAAAGATTTTAGTCTGGGCATTAATTTTAAAATTATGTCTATTAAAATATATTTTATTTTAGCTTTTGGCCTATTTCTATGAAATATGGAATATTTTATCCTAAGGCCAAGGTGATGTTGGAAAAAGTAAAAGAAAAAAAATGTGACCTAATACTTGCTGTAAATATTAAGCAAATTACACAAATATTGTGTTTCTAAAAAAATAAAATCCCAGATCATGAGTATCAGACTCAACATTCCTGACATAAATCCTTTTAAAAACATAGTAATTTGGCATTTTATTATAACAGGAGACTTGGTTTTAACTGATACGGAGACATCTTTTATGCTAGTATTCCAAAGGTGGGTATTTCTAAGAAAGAAAAGTGCTCTGTTTAATTTTGGAAACATCATGGAAGACACAAAGACAACTTGATACCCTTATGAATTGCTAGACTTACTCAAAGTTTCCCTTTGAAATGGAATCCAAAGGGAAGTAATGTATTGGCTACACACATTTTAACCTGGAGGACTGTTTAAAGATTTGTTGCCTCCCTGAACAAGCATAATCCCAAGGATTATTGAGAGTAATAGTAAAAAATAAATATTTGCTGAGTGTCAGCAATGAGGGAGATGTTGAAATCTAGAATGTCTTAATGTTTAGTTATGGGATTTCTTTTTCATTAGGGTAAGTCAGGCCTACTTCCTATTACTGAGTGGGAAATTGAGCCACCTCAGGGGCTAGACTGGGAAGGATGCCAGTTACGCACAGATGCACAGCGACTTTCAGGGCATTGTATACAGTTTGCAATCCTCGATTTTTTTTGGCCAGTTTCTTTTTTTGGTTACTCAACTTCTTGGATGTTGTCTGAATCTGAAGTAGGATTTTCTTATTTCTGTTCTCAAATGTTGACCTATGTGAAGTACTCATAGAAAAAATTGTCAGCTTTATGGCAGATCGTGAAGTTTCTTTGGCAAATTTTCTCTTTCTTCCTCTTTCCTTCTTTCATTAGTGTCTATTGCTATTTTATTCCCATCTCAAATCCTTCCTTCATCCTGCACTTATATTGAAGGTAGGAGAATCTACATTATTTAAACACTGTGAGTGTTGCAATTCATAATTTTCCAAAATGTTTGAGATTTTTCTATTAATAAAGGGGAAAAACATGTTGACCACCTAAAAAAGGTAAAACATATCAAGAAACTAACTTTTGAATACTTTCTGGAGCACCATGCAATCGTGTCTAAACATCATTCTGCTTAGGTGTACAGTGGTCATATTTTCACAGATGCCCGAGACCAGTCACTTCAGAAAGCTGTTAGGTCAGATTGACACGTGGCCATCTCTAGTTTATTCCTGGTGAAAACTGAGACATTTGCCTTGATTAATTTTGAAAGAATTAATTCACAAAAACACATAGGATAAAAATTGATTCAGGATAACTTTAAAAAATGGTTGCATAAATGGCTTCTACATTGGAGATCTAAGACAATTTCCCCCACTTCCTTACGCTCACCCAGCCCCATCGCCTTTAATTTTAATAATACAGACTATTACATTAGAGAGTTTCTGGCCTAGAAAAGTAATGAAAACAGTGAAATCTCTCCTTTCTTCCATCTTCTATCAAATGTTTCTTCATGAAATGTTAATTTCCAAGGAAATTCGATTTTTAAACAATGATAAAAGCTTTAACATAGGTGTCCAACAGGAGGTTGGAACATTTTGGAATTAGTTACTAATATGTTTTAACTGAAATGCAGGGCCTGGAGAGGAAGTTACAGTCTGCAAACAATATTATCATAGAAGACCCTCTCTTGTGCCACGCGAAGATGTTTGGAATTTTTTCTGAAGGCCATGGGGGTCTCCTGGAAGATTTTAGGAACATGGGTCATGACAGTTGGGTTTACATTTTACAAAGGTACTTCAGGTTTTAGTTCAGAATGGGCAGGAAGATGTCTTGGGAAGCTCTGGTGGTAATCTAGGTTAGCCAGTGATGGTATGCTCTGAGGAGTGGGGCAGGAGAAGGAAGCGACAGTAAAGAGGTCAAAACTCCAAAGTCTCATGCTTGGAGACTGACAGCAAAGTCACTTTTGCTCTCAGTTTAAATGTGAATGAATTCTACAGCTCTAACATTTTGGTTTGTAACTTGTTTCCAAAGCTTAGCCTTCATCTTGTGTTCTACTTCTGGTGGTCTAGTATTATTTAACTGTACATTGATTTCAGTGACACATTTAGCTCAAAGTACAGTGCTAAAGCAACAAAGGGGAAAATACACTCTCTCAGAACAGGCTAGTTTTACCTGGTTTTGTGGCCATAGACTAGGCCTCTACTTCTTAGTGAACATCTCCCAGAAAAACTAGCTACAAATGGGTTGTGGATCAAGTTGGGCAGCAGATTTGCTGGGAAGTCAGTGCAGACTTATCACCATCATGGAGATAAATAAACTAAACTACCCTGTAAGTATCAGAGAGTGATGAAAAAGGCAGGAGCAATGGTCATTGCCCCAAACAGAATGGGAAATACTGTAATTATATACCTGGACTAGAAATGTAGTTGCAGAATTCCATCCCTAAACAGACTTTTGTGTAAATAAAGTTGAGTGAGAAAAGCACAGATTGTGAAAATAATTTATATTCTCTAGCCTTCTCATAATTTCTTGAGTGATTCGGTAGTCTAGAACTGTTCAGGACACAGGGAAGTCAGAGATATTGTGTGAACTGGGACACAGCCAGACTTTACTGTGAAAGAAATTCCTGTCTGCCCTGCTTAGTATTGGAGGGCAATCCTGAGCTGCCAGGGATTGATTTGGTTCCTTGATTGCACAGAGAGTGTCCCTGGGAAGGACTTCAACTTACATAGTTAAATTTCTTTCCCAGCCTTCTCTGGACCACATAGCAAGTTTCTACTAGAGAGCTAAAGTGGTTAAATCATGCTTATCTTGTTAAAAGCAAGTGTTAAAAGCACGACTGCCATCAAAATTGGTTGACTAGGATCACACTGGTGGCATTGGTGTAGTTTATGGATGTAAATCGTTGATCAAAATGCTGTCCAGGAAATGTAAGATTATGTGTGCATGCCGAGCAAAGTAACTTCGGAGGTGTTTGAGTTCAAGAGAAAGCTTGTGTATGGTGTCTGAAGCAGCAGGAGATGGAGATGCTGAAGGGACATTGTGGGAAGCTGGAGTGTCTTCATTTGGTGCAGGAAGGTCTCTTCTTCACTGGGTAACTGCAAGCAGATGAGGATCAGCAGACCATGAGAGCAGGATAGGGAGTAACCACATGTATTAGCTTATTAGCTCTATTCGCTCCCAGATTTTCATTTGCTATTATAGTTTACCCTTAAATCTAAATCTAAACATTAGGGCAGTGCTTACTGTTACAATTTCATTAGATGTATGAAATAGTCCATAAATTGCTTATAGCTAGGCTGAGTTTATATGCTTTGAACAGTAGATAGAAGCAGGTTTTAAGCAAATCACTGGAAATTGCAGAAAAATATTGCAATATGTCAAGCAATTTAAATTGTCAGTGAAGATCAGGGATTAGTTTGGTTACTGAATTTCATGCTTAGTTTTCTTTTCTTTTTCTTTTCTTTTTAACCAAATAATACTGGAAAACAGAGGTTAGCTATTACCCTTACTTTAATACTTCTTTTCTTGATTGAAATTGACATTTTCATGTGGACCAAAAGAATATAAAATACAGCCATAGTCTTGTTTTTCTAAAATAAATAAAATTTGAGACCATATCCACTTTCTATTTCTTTCACATTCTGATATTAGCAGTGAAGGGTCTGCACTGATTCCTTATAGAAGAGAGTTTTAGTAAAACCCCTTCCTTCTGATTAATACATTTTCATTTCCTAATTATTTCTGAAAGGTCTACTAGATGCCAGGCACTGTCTTGTGGTTGAGGTAT
>RJWT010004334.1:0-25132 GCA_004365215.1 Cuniculus paca | reverse complement strand
AGCAACTACAGACATGTTTACCTATATTCTAAGTTCGGTAGTGTCTTTTAAGATGATTAATTTTTAAAAATTTGTTGCTATACCCAAAATTGCTTTGAGCATTGCTTCTTTTGAGTGAAGCAAGATACAGTAACACGGACTTGGAGGAATAGAGTTGACTGACGTGAAGTCTCATTTTCATGATTGTGTTACTTATGATTTCCTGTAATTGCATACATGAGTAACTCAGAGAGATGTGTATCTCCAAAGGGGCTCTTGAATTTCTGTTTGTTTCTTACTCCTTAGTGCAGGACAATACTTAAGTTAATCTTTTAAATTCTCCTGATAAAAACTCAATATTGTGCATAATTTGGAGTTACAAGAAGAACATGAATAAATTGGGGACAATGGCAGAAATAATGCTGGACAGGGGTGTGGCGGTGGAATGGAAGAGAAATCAGGATCTACTGAACCCACACTATGCTTCTAACTCTATAAAGTTAATGTAGCCAAGTACTAGCTCAGCTCACTTCTAATTCAGAAGAGTAGGATGAGTATGCCTTCCTAGCTGTCTCTTAAGAGGTGAACCACCTGTAACACATTGATTCAGAGGTCACCCCAAATGGTTCATGCCATTTGGGACACATGCTGAGAGAGATGACCAGTGCAAAGAGTATGATAGGTTTGTGGTAAACTTTGAATGTCAAAGTGGGAGAGTATGTGAGGTGTGTGTGTGTGTGTGTGTGTGTGTGTGTGTGTGTTTTATGAGTGTTTTTTAAAATGTCAGCAGAAGAGAAGAAAGAATGGAGAAAGGAGGTTAAAATGTGTTGGTAGCTACTAAATATTTTCCTGATGTGTGCACAGAGAAGGGAGAGAGAGATTGGATACCCCTTTCTAGACTCCATCACTGAGTCTCTGTTGTGACTATTAGCCAAGCTAACTCAAGATTTTATTTTTTTGAGACAAGGTCTCACCATGGACTTCAGACTGGCCTTGAATTCACTATGCAGCCCAGACTTGTGGCGATCCCCTTACCTCACTCTCCCAGGTGCTGGCAATATAGGTATGTACCACCATGAAGTGTGCAAGAATTCTTAAACAGTAGGGTTTTCACTACTACCTAGTTAAAATAATTAGCCTGTAGTAATACTACTTGAATTTGTATTCTTATAATCATGAGTAAGTTACTTAATCTTGGTGCCTCAGTTTCTTCATTCTAATTAAAGAAATTCATCTAAGCTAAATTAAATTAATTTAATTAATAAATGTAAGGGGCCAAGGGTTTAGTTCAGTGGCACAAATGCCTGCCTGGCAAGTTCAGGGTAGTGAGTTCAATCCCCAGCACAAGAAAAAAAAATTAATAAATGTGAAGCACAAAGCAAAGTTGTTGGCTTATAGTAAGCTTTCAGTAAGTGTTAACTATTATTTGTTACTATTATTTTAGGAATACCGACCTCTTGAACCTATGAAATAAATTTTTAGAAGCCCAGCAAAGTGGAACAATAAGATTCTTTGCTTTGCTTTGATACATTTGGCATTTTAAATCACTATATTCAGTATATTCAGTGTTAACTGTGCCATTCCCTCCAGAAAATGATGTATGTGCATATAATTACAGGGTTCTAATCTAAAACTTTGAAATATCTGCACCATAGTCGCATTAATATTTTTAAGTGTAAATATTTAAGTGTAAATGATGGTGATGACTAAACACAAAAAGCTTCAGTTACCAAAATCTGCCCTCAGATTTATTATCCAGGATGAATAGCTAGATGTGGCATAGAAAATGCTTATAATGACTAGACAGCTGCTACTTAGATCTTCTACACTATTTAAATGTTCCCCAAGATGGAATTCCTTGAATGCAGTTGTTCATCAGCCTTGTGGTTTGCAGGGTGAGCTACAGTTTATTAGCACTGGGGTGGAAGTGGGCACTGTGGAACTTTTTCAGTCTGATGGTAAATGTGCCATGGTTTTTAACCCCTTTCCTCAGGAGAGGAAAAGAAGCCCATCTGAAACCAGAGGAAAGCAGGGATAGAACTAGAAAATAGAACAAAGAGTAATATTTACAAAATGCTTTCTTCAGGGAAGAATTTTCAAATATTGTCTTCACATCAACTCTGTGGGAAACGTGATGATGCCCACTTGTAACAGGCATTGCTGAATGACTGTATAACAGCTATTTCTCTCTTACTCTAATTTTGCTTTGTTTTGAGTGTTTACATCCCAAATGTGACTTCAATTCCTTATGTGTCCCCACCCCTCAGCCACAAGGGAGTTCTTGAGAGGTTAATCTTCTAATCAGTCTTGACAGGGATTGTATGGATGTGAACATAGAAAATTTGAGTCAACGAAAAGTGTCAAGAAGGCTGCTGTGAAGATTTTGAGAAAGATTTCTTTATTCTTTAAGAAGAACTCAGAAAGACACAGATCCTCTGCTGCTGTACATGGCTGTGTCTGCTCAGGATGCCTGAGAATGCAAAAGCCAACTTGTGATTAGAAGAGATTACAGCATGAGGACAAAGCAGACAGACTGAGGTGCCATTGTCTTGGACTTTTGGACAGGATTATAAAAGTCCTTTAAGGTGGTTAACCTATTGCTTATGGAAAAGGGATCCTAACTGATCTACTGCTTACAGACTATGAGAAAACTATAGTAGAGAATGGTTAAGAAACCTGCCTATATTTACATGTATAATAAGGAAAGAGAGATCTGGCTATGTCTTCCAGTATGAATATAAAGATGCATCTCTTCTATGTGTTGCTTGGAAGCTGATAGTTTCTCTGTTTGAGATGGAAATTTAGTCCATTTACACATATTGTAATGATTGATATATTGAATCTGTTTACATTGTTTTGGTGTTATGGTTTATACATTGTGTCAACTTGAGAAGTCTAGATGCTTAACTAAGTAACACAGCAGCTCTACATCCTGGGGTGTAGAGAATAAGCAGTTACCTTTCTAGAATAGTGTTTGCTGTGTCAATTTGAGAAGGTCAGAACTTTAAGTGATTCAGCAGGGGGCCAGGGTCCCTATTTGTAACATCCTCAGCCTGTGCAAGATGGTGTGAGTGCTACACCCACCCCAGGGGAGCAGCCTACATACAATAAGAGACCAATGAGGAGGGACAGGTTGCTGCTTCTTCAGAGGAGCTCCGGTCTTCGTCTCCTGGCTTCTGGCACAGACTATTCAGCTTCTTCCTGGGACTCTTCAGCCTTCGTTGTAGATTCTTCAATGTTCCATCGTTGACCCATCGGCCTTCTGATACGGACTTGCATGGGACACTGCAGTAAGCTCCAGCCCTTGGGCTGGGCCCTTCAACCTCTAGCACACAGACACCCTCTGCAGGCTCCTTCATTCAACTTTGTATTTGACCATTGTAAGCCAATCTTGTAATTTCTCATACAGTTGTATATCTTGTATTATATCTGTTTCTCTAGTAAACCCTGACTGATATATTTGGTCATTATTTCAATTTGTTCCACTTTTTTATATTTCTTTTTAAACCTATTACTTAAAACAACAGACATCTGTCTTCCCCCACAAGATGAGAAGTCTACATACTTTTAATACTTTCTTTCTGCTTTTGTTCACCTTAATCCAATCAGATGGATATTTAAAAATTTAATTCTGAGTTATTAGATACAGATATGCTTATATATTTATATTTCTCTTCTTCAAACAGAATTTTCAATAAGGAAAACTTTTATATAATATTTGTTCATCTATCTTTAGATACTATATATTTTATACTATTATAGCTAAAATTCCTAATATTTACTTGTTATGAAATAAATCAATGGCCTGATGGGTAGCCTCGTGTTCACCTCCAGTATGTTAAAATGTAGGCATGGTCATGCATGCCTGTAATCACAGTTCTTGGGAGGCTGAGGCAGGAGGATCACTGTGAGTTTGGGGCCAGCCTGGGCTACATCGTGGGTTCAAGGCCAGCCTGAATTACATAATGAGACCCTGTCTCACACGCAAACAAATTGGGAATATAACACTGTTAGTGTATACTGTATAGTGGTTGTTCCCTTGTAAATTTTAAGTTCCTTTTTAAAATTTGTGAATTATAAGTCAAATATTTGTGTATCACTTGCAACCCTCAGTGAAACACCTTTCTTAAAAAAATAAGATATTTAAATATCTTTATCTCCTATGTCTCATAAAGCAACTCTTGGATATTTTTTCTTCTTTTAAAGTACTTCACCCAAAACATTTCTTCAGTAAATCTTAGTGTAACCATCCTTTGAGACCAGGAATGACTGAGAACATTTTTTGTTAATTGCTCTCATATCTGAAGTTCCAGGATCTTTTTCTTTAATACAACATTTTGAAAATTGCTTTTTTGTTTTATCCTCCTAACATCTTAATTTGTATTTCTTTTCTCTCCTTTACCTTCAGGTTGAAGATAATTTGGATAATTCATTAATTCTTTCCGTAGCTGTGTATTATATGCTTCTGAATACATTTATTTATTTATACCAGGAATTGAACTCAGGACGTTGTGCTTGCCAGGCAGGTGCTTTGCCACTGAGCTAAATTCCTGGCCCTGAATCCATTTTTAAATTTATTTCAATTACTGAATTTTCAGAAGTTATGTTTTGTTTTTTTAAAAATCTGCTTGGTACTTAATCGTAACTTCCAGACACTGTTCTATTTACTGAAATATATTAAAATATACTTATTTGATATTGTGATTCTCATGATTCCAGTATCTGAAGTCAGTAAGGATCAGATTCTGCTGTCTATGGTTTATTTTGGCTCTTGTTCAGAGTTTCTTGTTTTGTGGGTTTTTTATTTGTTTTTATTTTGTTTTGTTTTTACTGGAAGCTGCCTGTTTTTATAGGACGAAGTTCTCTGAGGCTCTTCCAATGTGAATTTGCACTTGTTTCTATCACATAATTTAGGGCACTAAAAGTCCGTTCCCTGTAAATGGAATTCTTACTTTGAGGTTCTTTAGAACATTTAGTTGGGATGAATTTGCGCTCAATTTAACATGACTTATTTATGTGGATGATTTCCCAAGGGAATTTTTTCCCTCTCTACTTAGAACCAATGTTTAAAAGCAATTTTCCTTTTAGTGCTTTGGAGTGGGCCTTATTGTTTATATTTCGTCCTCATATTGAAGGTACATTCTTTTGGGATCCTTGCTTTGCAAGTAAGATCTTCCACTGTACAATCCACCTTGAAAAGACTAACATTTGTACACTCTTCTTAACCCTGCACTGGCTGTGATAACCAATGCTCAGGATGAACCCAGTTCTCTAAGCCCAGTGGGGCTTTCATAACTAGTCCTCAATTGATGACTGTCTTCAAGGTAGGCAGTGTCTACTGTACTGTTTTTGACTTTCTGGTCTCTCGCCTTCGTTTTTGTCCTAAATACGATTTACATTCTTGCTAGCTCATGAATGCATATAAGATGTTTCTATTTTTCCAAGTTTTATTTGAGCAGAAGCAATAAAGTCTGAAAAAGACGTTTAAATTTCTGTTGGTAATATTATTTGCTTGTGCTTGTAGAGTTACCTGATGAGTTTCCCCCTTCCTAAATTTGAATTTAAGATTTTCTGTGCCTGAAAGTTGTTAACTACTCTGAGGACACATAAATCTTTTGGTTAAGCATCTGGTCATCTAGATGCCTCATCTTTGCATCAAATTGAGCAGAAGGAAATGAAAAGTAATGGATCTTGGTAGAGAGCTGAGTAGGACATTTTATTGGTGCTCTACATGTAGGGATGTTTAAAACAAACAACTCAGACTTTAGGAACCGTCTGGAAGTCTATTGTCAAAGTCTCCTGGACATGAATGAGATGGTATCTTTGTGGAACTGGGCAAGATTTTAACTAAAGGGAAAGGTTGTTTCTGCTCCTGCCTTCTGGAGCAGAAAAGGTGAGTGGACTGGTGAAGGAGGATTCCACTCATCCCCCATCCGTGTTCAGGAGGAATGGAAAAAATTGGACAGTATTCAGAGACAAGTTGTAATAGATTCCTAATGCTCAAATGTTTGCTTTTATTTTTAATCTGGATAGTAATAGCCATGATTATTTTGTATTTTGTTTGGTGCAAATTTATTTAACTTACATATCTATACAAAAATTTGAAAGCATGCTATGATTTCAAAAACATTTTATGAACACATTAAATGTATTCCATGAACAACATGGGTTGAAGGAACTTTAAGCATTAAGAGTTTATTGTCATCCTGTTTTTCCTCTTGTTAGGATTATTGCTTTACTTGATTGATATCTTCTTCTTCTTTAGGTTTCCATAATATTATTTTGATATTATTCTGGAATCTTTGATATTTTGATATTTTAGATGCTTTGAAAAAAGGAAAAAGAAATTTTTCAGAATAGCTGAGCTTAAAATAGTTGTGATTCATATCTTCCAAGGTGATTCATACCTGAGCCACTGGGCATGGGTTGAGCTTTTTATCAGTAGTCCTTTTAAAGCTCATATTTTTCATGTAAATTTTAGTTTTTAGTATTTCTGCCTTAAAATTTTGTACTTTAAAACTTGTCTGACCAACAATGCACAATCTAATTCCCTGTTATTGTGAGGTATTTATCTAGTATGTGATTATTAATGACTTACATTTTAATTTATATTTAATTATAACTTATGGAAACTTCTAGAAATTTCATCTCTTGAGAGATATGATTCTACTCAGCTCTCTCTCCTTTTTAGGAACTCAGGTACTTCATCATCTTGGAACACAGGGATGGATGTTCTTTCGACTCGAATATTATGAGTAATCCCCATGCTGATTAATGGTTTGGTCACACCCCCTCTACCTGGCTGTGAAGACACTTGATCAAAAGAAAAATACAGACGAGAAAAGAGTGTGTATGTCAGGCTTAAGCTTAAGCAAAGGTACATGCATCTATTCAATTGATTAAATGATGCTTCATCATTTGTATTCTCTGTGATCCAAATGTGGGAATAGACTATCCTTCCCCATTTAGAAAAAATGGTACCAAAGAGTGACTGCAGTGCCCCATATATTCTGTCACCTCCTGAGTGTCCCAATTGCTCATAAGCTCTTCTCAGATAGAAATTCTGCTACAGGGTGAAAGGTATAGCTCAGTAGTAGAATGCTTGCTTACTATACACAGGCTTTGAATTTGATGTCCAAAACTGAAAAAATAAAAAAAATTAAAAAGAAAAAGAGAAATTCTACAACAGCCTCTGTCTTAGGACCTCATACAGTTTAAAGTTTGTATATGTGGGGACCACCAGCAGTGTCTAAAGGAGTTTAGGAAAGAAGGAGCTGAAACTTGTGAACAGTCTTTGTGGAAGAACAAGAGCTACTAGGCAGCCAGAGAAGAAAGAATATTCCTGGCATAAAGAGCAACGATCTGAGAAAATACAGCCAAGGTGAGTATGTACATAGCTACATGTGATGAGAGTCTAAACTCCTTTTTCTTCTGTGTTCCTTACTTGAAATATCTCCCTGAAGATCCAATATACCTTCAACATCCCACATCTAGTGCCTCCTCAGGACCACTGGACAAGCTGACACCCTGCTTGATTCCACAGCTTCTGCAAACAAGCTTCTCTTGCGCTATGTCTCTGCTAGCACAAGTGATCTATATCTGTCTCTGCTTGCAGAACAACTACCCGGTGGTAGAAGATTTCTATGATGACACTAGGGTTTCTGTAGATTTTGTGTTTATGTTATGGACAATTTAATATGTCGATGGTAGATGCAGTGGGTAAAAGTGATAAGGTTACAGGCAACTGAGTTAGAAATACTATAAGCAGGCAGACAGGGCTAGGTCCTCGAAGGAGCCAATGCAGAAGCCCAGATGCCTTGCAACTGTTGAGAAGACAGATACCTCCTGCTGTGGGCCAGGCTTCAAGACAAAAGATCGAACAAATGCACCTGCATCCTAAGAATTGATATTCTAAGTAGGTATAGAACTCCTACCAGACTTATAGTAGGTTGGGAGTTTCATTTCCCTATATCATTTGGAAGTCTTCCACTGAGATCACTGGATGGAGGTAAGAGTTTGCTTTTGTTTCAGACTCTGGACTGGGACTCGTGGACAATTTAATATGTCAATGGTAGATGCAGTGGGTAAAAGTGATAACATTTAGACAAATTGGCCCAGAACTTGAACATTTAGATTGTGAGTGCTCTGCCTGCACTTCAGGAGGGAGTCCTGAACTTGGATAAGAAAACATTGCAATTGTGGGAGGAACTGCAAAGTCGCAAAGTAAAAAGTATGAATTCAAAGACAAAACTATGGAAATGGTAAAAAACTGAGTGGTTGCAGGAGGTGGGTGGATGGGGAAGGGATAACAGGCAGAACACAGAGAATTTTTAAGGCAGTGAAACTATTCTGTATGATATTATAATGGAGGACTCATGACGTTACACATCCTTTCAAATGCATAAAATGCACAGCACCAAATGTGAGCCCTAAGGCCCACGGTGAACTGTGGGTGGTAACGTGTCCATGCAGGGTCATTTCTAACAAATGTACCACCGGAGAAGAGTGGAGAACAGGGTAGGCTATGTGCATTGGGGGACCAGGAAATAAATGTGACATCTTCTCAACTTTGTGGTGAACCAAAAACTGCTCCATAAAATAAAGCTTTAAAAAATGCAAATAAAGAAGAGTTGAAAGACTGAGGTTAGTAATTCAGTTTATCAAAGCCATACAGCATAGAAATTAGGCAGTACTGATGACTTTATTAATGGAAACCACAAATATTTTGATATCAAATTGTAGTTGTTTCAGATATCCTCAAACCCGACTTTGAAATTTTGCTATTATCAAATGGCTTATAATCTGCAGATATTCAGTAGTTGAACTGGCCAGCAATTGGGAGCTTTCTGCCTCGAGGTCATTCAAATGTTGAAGTTAATCCAACTATCTTGGTTTTTTTCAGTATTTCCTTATCAATGTGTGGCAATTTATCCATATGTAGAAGCAGGTAAGATAAGACCTCCCCCAAAGTTTAAAATTCCTATTCAAATTAAGATCAACAACTTTCACACTGCTATCTTTTAAAAAACAAAATTTAACTTTAACTTGCTGTGTACCTTAAATGTAGTGTCTTGATATCTAATATATTAACCAAGAAGTTAATGATTAACCATAGATTTACTAGAGCACATTTTAAATTTTATTATTTTGCAGACAATATTCTAAAATAATAGGTCTCCTTTTTATTCCCCTTATTTTATACATTTTAAATTATTATTCTGACAAGAGTTCTATAAGCACCACCAAATGCCGAAGGTCTCCATGATACAGAAACATTTGAAAACCCTCTGCTGTATTATTTGTTTCCACTAGCTCTTCTGAAAGAGGACGTCTTTGAACAAATCAACTGGCTTCAGCTGTGCTAGCAGCTGTTGCAGGAAGAGTGGCTGTCTGTCTACACGGCAGCCAGCTACGTTGTAGGTAGACAGGGATGTGGCCTGCTCCTGGCTGTTCACCGTGGTGCAAGATCCTCCCATGAGGAAAGTGAATCTGGGAGATAAGGAAATGGTAGAGGTCTCCTGAGCATCTGCCCCAACCCCATGCGTAGATTCTCTTGCAAGATCATTCTATAAAAGACTTAGGATTTTTTTTATCATTATTAAGGGAAGGGACCATTTCCATTTTATACTTTCATATCTCTCTCAGTAACTTAGTGGGGCAGGTTTTCCTTGTAGTACTTTCTCCACTATCAAGTCTTCTGCCAGGCTTACATCACTAGGCAATTACAATTCCTTTTCCTACAGAGTTCAGAGTTTCTGGATTCCTTGCCCTCAGTCGCCTCCTCAAAGCAAAGCTCCAGGCAGCAGTCCGTGCTAATTGCACAGGGCTGGCACAGAGGCTGAACTACTGTATTTGCCACCCTCTCCCCCAGGCTCTTCCTAACTTCCCTCCAGAAGTGGGAGTGGGGTACTAGTACCCTGCTCATTCCCTGAAGTACTGTCTTCCCTGGTGTGTAGCTTGTTAATGTGTTGTTGTATTTCCCATCTAGGTAATACCTTCCTATTTGAAATCGAGACTGTTTTAAGAGTACCACAAAGAGCACAGGTTTTGGCATGACAAGCACTCAATAAATGTCAGCTTACTTCTTTAATTGTGCTGAGTGCCTCCTGATTATCTAGTACTATGGTAAATATACAAAAAACTTTAAGATGTGAACTTTTTACTAAGAAGGCTTTATTTATACAGATGAGATGATAATGGAACAAACTTTTATTTTTCGGCAAATACCATTATGTTGTGGGCAGCAACTTGGCCAATACAATTAGATTAAAATTTGGGAAAGAAAAAGAGTAAACCAGCCAGTCCTTTGCAGTGTTGTCCATGCAAGCTCAAAGCAGCAGCTGAGATTTTTCACCAAACTCTTCTGAGTATTGGAAGAAGACTGAATACTTCACTTGCTGCCCAGAAACGTGAAGATGGAAAACACATCTTTTGATTAATTAAAAGCAAAAGGTTGGAACTCCTTACCTTTCCATTCTTTAATTAACAAAGCCCACAGGCCACATGAGGAAGTAATAACACTCATTATGTTGTGATGAAGGACTGTGATGATGAGTTTAGTCAGATGGGACTCCAGGCACGCCTCTCTTCAAGGCTTCCCCGAAAGTGCCCTGCATGCAGGCAGATCCTTACTTGTTGAAGAATATCTCATCAGCCCTGGCACATGCTTCTTCAGACAGTGTTTCCTTTTGCAAGGGAAAGAACAGCCCTTGAAACAAAGGGTTTTATTTTAATTAAGCTTCAGCATCCTTTGTAGAATTTCCTTTATTGAAGCACCTCCTTTGATTTGTATGGGTTGATGTTAGTTTTTGGAACAACAGCAACAAAAAGCTTGACTCCCTTGCAGACAGAACTCTCTTCAGAATGATCAAAAGCCTTATCAGCTTTTGCATTGATGCAAACCGACAAATTTTTTTCCAATTGTCCCTTAATTGTCTCAGGAAGCTCCTTTTGAAGGATCGCTAAGTCTTAGAACTTTCTCACCATCCTGAATGCCTCTGGGTGGTCTCAAGAAATCCCAGGAAATGAATGACAAGCGCTCATTGTACCACAGGTGGGACGCCCCACCCCCAACACTTCCTCCAGGGTCCTTAGCGCTACTGCCCAGAGTCTAACAGGTTCCCCTGCGGGTGTCATTAAGCATTGAAATTTGTTGGTCTGCTCATGGGGAAAGTAGGCTTTAAAATGTCTTTGCTACTTCTTCAACTGCAGCAGCATCAGTTAAAATGAGAGAAGAATGAAACCGCAACCTTACATTCCTGATGGGAATAAGAAAAGATTCAGCAACATTGGTGTGGGACATTGTATGTCAAGACTTTTGCCCTCATCAACTTTTTCAGATTGAATTCAGTGCCATTATTATCTTTAAGAATCAGAGATGGTGATGGACTTTTCTCCAGGAAAAAAAAAGTAAAGACTCACATAAAAGATTCTTTTTTAACGCTTTTAAAGGGATACTTGAACTGGAAAGCAGTTGGGTTTTCAAGAAGTGTAACAAATACACCATTATGGTTTGTGTCTAGACATCCTTCCCAAAGCCTCATGTAGTCATAGGTGGGAATTTTTAGAGGTGGCCGGCTACAGAGTATGTGATACTGGGACTAAGAGTGTGTGATTACTAAGTCACTCTACTGATTGGTTTGGCACTGCTCTAATCCTGGTAGCCTAGATACAATGTAAAAGGGGCAGAAAGACACTGTTAAAAGTCCCTTCCTTATTGTTTTGGTATCTCCTGCCTGCTACGGACTGTTTCTCCTCTGGGATACCTGTCTGCCATGTCACTCTGTCTTGAGCAAGTTGAACTTGGACTGAAACCTCTACAAAATGTGGGCTAAATAAACCTTTCCTCCTTTAACTTTGGGTGTCAAGTATTTTATCTCAGCAATGAGAAAAGCAACTAAGACACACTTTTTTTAGTGACCCTCTGAGGGAGTATCTGTAGAAAATTCTTACTTCTTTGCATGAAGTTTTCATTGACCAAGTTTGATTGTATTATAAAGATTATCTTTTTATAGTTAAACAGTATGAAACAAACTTTTACTAACATGTTCATTCTTGTTTTTTTAAGAATGGAGTGATTTAGCCTTTGCAGGAAATTTAGAAAATTTTGGGGGCTAACTTTTCATGCCACGTTTCAGCTTGTTGTTTTATAGCTCTTTGAAATATAATGTTGGTAGTAGAAATGCTGACCCATCCATGATTATAGTGGACAAATAGCAATGCTATAATCTCTGTCACTGAAAGTGATATAGGGGAAAGAATCTCCCAACCTAGGAGATGTCCAGTATGAGTTCGTGTTCTCTAAAGTTGAAGAATGAATTTTGGGAACAACAGAGGTTAAGAGCAGAATATATTTATTGAGAGAAAGAAAGCTTCTGTCTGAGAGAGAGACAGAAGGGGTCTTGAGTGGGTTGCCAAAGACCCTGTCTTTTCTAGGGACTTTTATAGAGCAAAACCACAAAGTGAGGCAGGTTCGAGGTGGGGAAAACACGGAAATTTGCAAGGCAGGTATAAAGTGAAACAGAACTCTGGTCAACCAGTAAGATTAATTACTCAGGTAAAATTGATTAAATCGGGGACAAGTGGGGAAGCGAGTCTTGTAGCAAGGAGGCATGCATAGAGAGCAGTGGCTGTTCTGGTAGGGGTTTGAGTTAGTGACTCCTAGTTTCCTCAGGGTGAAATAGACCTATTTAGCTATCAGTCCCTGATGTTTATCCTTAGGAAGTATGTGGGTGCATCTTTTGTCTTGAAGTCTGACCCACAGTGGAGGTGTCTGTCTCCCCCACAGTTACAAGATATTTGGTCTTTTTGCACTGGCTCCTTCTAGGGGCTAACACTGGCTGACTGCCTGTAATATTTCTATCTAACTCAGTTGCCTGTAACAAAAGATCTCATGCTGCTAAAACCTTTAGTCTGAATTATACAAACTCCTGAGCTGAACCGTACAATGTTTTAAAACTAGTTTAAGGAACCTTCCCACATTTCATGCCGTAGATGCCTGTTTTCACCAACATGATTTAGTTGCATATATGGAAGCCTCAAAATGTATTTTTGGTTTCTTTTAGATCATGAGATACTCTGGGAGGATGCAAGGAGCTCTGTCTCAAGCAAAAGCATGTGGGATTGGAAACTGGAAATCCTTCTTTAAATCTGGGATCTGTTGTGCTTAATATGAACCTGGTTTATTGGCAGTGCTTTTTGTCTAGTCTTCCTAATTCACCATCATTTCTCTAATTCATTCGTGTATAGCATACAACGATCTCTCCAAAATGGCAATCTGATTATGTTTACTAGTTATGTTAGTTTAGGTCTTCTGAGAAGCGCATGTCATGACTGGATTAGATATGCAAGAAATTTACCAAGGGGGTGGGGGAGAGGCTGAAGGTGATCAGGAGGACATTTGCACAGAGATGTTCACCTTGCCCTCAGAAAGGGGAGAGAGAAGAAGAAAGATTGGCTAGGAAAAGCGTCAGACTGCAGTGTGTTTCTCAAAAAGTTCTTTGTTTCTATTTTTAAATAGAAATTTATATTTCTAGTTCTAATTTGTCTTGGATTTCCCTCCCTCACCTTTGGAGGTCCAACTGCACAGGAGACCCTTCAATTCTCAGAATTCACCAAAACGCTTCTCACTCCCATGTTTTATTTTCTTTGACTGGAGTACTTTGCTCTTCACTTCAGCTTTCCAGAGATGAAAGCAGTTAACCCATTCTTCCCTTTCAGTCTATACCAGTGGTGAACCTACGGCATGCATACCACAAGAGGCTGTTTATTATCACTGAAAGCTCTGAAAGGTTTGCCGTCGCTGATTTATACCGTTGATTCCCAATCTTGGCTACATTAGAATCACATGGGGAGTTTGAAAAATTCCTAATGTCTAGGCCACACCCCAAAGAAATTAAAGTAGATGCTCTAGGGGAGGAGGATGTTCAAGTTTTAGTAATGTAAACAGGAATGTTGCAAGGAAAAGTCTGATTAGGAGCCAAATGCATACATCTATTATGTTACTACAAAAATTTAGAGAACAGAGACATTAGTTGATGGAGATTATGATTGGAGTATTTTTTCTGAGTATCTCAAATTTGAATTTAGGTAAAAGGATGGATAAGTTTCAGATAATCCAATGAGCAGTGAAATGTATATGTGGGAAAAATCAAGCATATGACAGGGTCCTGGGTAAACTGAATAACTGAGAAGAACAGACTCTTAAGATTTTTAGAAAGAATGGTCTGGGTCTATGTAGGAGAACTTTGGAGAAATTAGAAAATTAGATTGTAACTCATTATGGAAAACCTTGAGTTCAAAGTGTGGAGTTGGGACTTCTCTAAGACATGGAGAGACCTAAACATTTTTGAGTTGATGAGTGGGTATTAATCAACTATTCTGCCATAAAGAAAGACAAACCTGAGTTGTTGGTAGGAAAATGGAAGCACCTTGAGATCATAATGTTAAGTGAAATAAACCAGACACACAAGCTTATTTATTTTATTTTATTTTTTTTCCCCCGGCGCCAGGGATTGAACTCACAACCTTGCGCTTGCCGGGCAGGCGCTTAGACCGCTGAGCTAGACCCCCGGCCCTAAGCTTATTTATTTTATTGGATGGTTTCTCTTATATGAGTAACTCAAATTATAAACAAAGAGCAAGATAAAAAATAAATAATAGGAAGTAGGGAGATAGTTCTTTCTCAAATGGGAAAGGGATCAAGATCAAGGGAGGTGGCCAAATAAAGGAGAGAAAGGGCTGAAAAAAAGAATTAAAATGTGTTATGTACATGTGCTAACTCCACACAAGAAATTAAAAAACATTATATACTGCAAAGATGGACTAATAAAAAAATTTCGGTGTTCTCATAAGTAATAGAACCAATTCTTGTTAATCTATAGGTACAGTGGGGTTCTAGAAGAATGTGGAATGTGTTTTTGTCTGCTTTCTATTGCAGGGACAAAATATCTGAGAATAGGCATTATAAAAGGGAAAGAAGCTTATTTAGCTCAGTGTTGAATTCAAGTTCAAGATCGGTGCGCTCATCTTTTGACCTCGGTGAGGCCCTCAAGGTGGACAGTATCATAATGGTGGGAAGAGAGTGGATGGTGAGACAAGAAACCAAAGAAATTCAAGGCCCAGGCTTCTTCTTTTTATAATAACCCTACTTTTGGGGGTTGTTAGAGGGACTCACACCACTAGAAAGCCACCGTCTTTAGCTTATCAGATCTAAATTTGGGAAAAGAGAATAGTGCATGCTGAATGTCACAGACCGCATAGGAAAAAAACAGGTCACAAAATTAAATAGGTTTCAAAAGTTTGGTCCAAGAAATTTAGAAATCTTAAACAAGTTATGTAAATCAAAAGAAAGGAAACATTGTTTCAGCACATAATGGACTGATTGAGAAGCCAAACCAATTAAGTGTCAAACTATTTTATAAAACTTCTCTTTTCAGAGGTCTCTTTAAAGGAAAAGTACATAGCTTCCTCATCCTCCCGGTAGCAGAACTCTGCCAACAAGCAGTTACTCTGTCCAAGGCCCTGAGCCCAGTCAGTCTCCTGCCCTCTGCCACTAAATTTCATACTTCCTTGGAATTAAACTAGAAAGGAAAGACCATAAACTTTTGTATTCTCCAGCATAATGGCAGTACTTTTGAGTCCATAACCATGAAATCATTGCCTTGAGTTATCTGTTAATGCCGCTGGCAAAACATTAAGCCTGGAAAGTCATTGATTACAAAAGAGAAGAGGCTTGAGTAAGACAAAATAAATAGTAAAGGGGAAGTTGGACAGGCATGAGGCAAAGCCCTCAAGAGCCTGGGACACTGTTTCTGTGTAGTAGCCAACTCTGGTCTGTAAAATCTAGTAATCGATTGTAGGAGACTTGGAGGAAATGCCAGGCCAGGAATTCATTAATGCCATGTGCATCTTGCCATGCAGCGTTCAGAAGCCTTGCAACTGTGTGAGGCTGGTTAATGACTAGACAAGTTTGTGGACAAAAACTTTTTTTTTCAAGTTGAAATATGCGAGGAGGTAAAGACACCTCTTGTACTTTTCCTTGTGATGATGCTTCAGGAAGGCTGTGAAGTTGGTGGTTTTTCTACACAAGACTTTTGTGCTTCCTGCCTTCCCAATAGCTGCCTTCTAGACAAAGCACTCCACAACCTGAACAACGGAACCAAGAAGACAACACTTTCTGACAAAAACAACTAGGCTTTGCCAAAGTTGCCAGAGATCGTGGGAGGAAGGAAACATGAGAGTGTAGTGGAGCCATCCAAGAATGTGTTGAAGGAGACACAAAGTTCAGCATGAAATAAAATAAATATTAGCGATGACAATTAACTAAGGGGAAAATGAGTTCCAGAACACATGAGCTACTCATCAAATTAAAACTTGTTTGCTCTCCTGAATGTAATACATAAAAGATGATTTTAGATCTATTGTTGATAGAAATTATTACATAGAATTTGAGTTCAAACTCTTTTAAGTTCAAATTCTCTTGTATCCTGTAACTTTCTATATAGTAGTTGTTGGATGCTGCAGTGACAGACAGCAGTGACACAAGTGTAAATCTGAAGCTTCCGTTCGGTTTATTACAACCACAGAATCTGAGCCCTGGAAAGGACAGTAGATATTTTCTAGCATTCTGTTCTCGTAATTACTCCAAAGAGAATAAATGATGTCACACAGTTGAAGAGTAATGAAACAAGACTTCTGGATTCTGCTTAGGGTGTAGGAACCTGGAAAGAGCATAATTCACACTCTAACAATGGAAAAAATGGTCAGTCTCCAACTTAACAAATTTTAAAGTATATATCCCAGAGCACTGCAGTCTTGAGACAATCGGCTTACCTGAAATCTATAGAAAAGTGGGTGTTTTTCAGAGAAACAAGACTCAGGTCCTTGTTTTCAAGGGCGGATCCCAATGGTAAGTTTCCAGAGAGCTAAAAGTTTTAACTACACCCCAAAAGTGAACTGGCTGAAGGTGCTATTGGCATCTTGGAAATTTGAGAGAGCCACTCTGAGGCTCTTTTCCACAGACCTCGCTAAGGGCTCACAGGGAAAACAGCGGACAGAATGAGAGGTTTCTTTCTGGAACAGCTCAAGAATAGCTGCCTCTGTAGGAAAGGCATAAATTCGTCTCCCATCTCTTATGTGAACGAACTACCAAATCCTCACAGTGTTGCCTTTAAGGCACTGGGAAAACCTACTGCAACTGGGTTAAAGAAACTGAAAAAAACAAAACAAAACTAAACTAACAAACCCTCTACTTCTGGGGAAGGGACAGGACTATGGAATGGTCTCAGTGATCAAGGCCACAGTGTCTGCCTAAATCTGGGGAGTAGCTAGGGCAGCTGAGCTTTTCTCCCTTACCACTCTTACAAAACCAGGCTAACAAACATCAGTTAACAAGTCACACCACTGACTTGCAGGGAAAAGGGAAGATCTAAAGCTAAATGTGGAACAGACATGGAGAAAACATTTGATGAACTAGTGCACACCCTAAACACCAGAGAGTGCTAAAGAAGTTTAAAACGTGGCACACTGAGAAAACTCTCATAAGAAGCCTGAAACTCAAATTATGACAAGATTGCTTTAGCCCTCCCTTGCAGAAGAAAGACAGACCATATACAGCCATTAAAATTTGCAGGAGGAAAAGAAATAGAACAGTAGAGGGTAGTGGACTAGTAGTCTTGGTCACCACTGTTCTATACCAGGTGTCTGCTTTTAGAAAAAAATAGACAAGATCACAATTAATGATGGGGATAAAAACCTCTGGAAAGGAGCAATGTAGTCAACAGAATCACCTTCAGATATGATGCAAGTGTTGGGGTGTTCAATGAGTTTAAAAGAACTATGATTAGTATGTTAGGGGTTCTAGTGAAAAAGGTGGAAAATATGCATAAAAAATGACTAAATTCAGCAAAAGATGGAAATAAAATATCAGAAGAAATACATAAATCAAAATCAGTAACAAAGGTGAGGAACTCTTTTGATAGACTCTTAAATGAACTTGAAACAGCCGAGGGAAAAATCAGTGGACTTGAAGATAGGTCAATAGAAATTACTGATTGAAACATAAAGAGGACAAAGTAAGTAGATAGAATAGAGCATTTAAAGACTATGAGGCAACATCAAATGTTTTTGCCTAGATTAACAGTGACTTAAAGGTTTTCTCTGAGCAGGATTTGACACTGTTGGCTGTTCCTTTTCCTTGACAGTGTTCTTCATTTGGTTTTGAAGACTCAACTATCTCATTTTCATTGTTCTTCCTTATGGTTTCTTTCAAGTCTACCTTGAGATTCCTCTTTTCCTTCCAAACCTTAGTGTTGGAATGATTCAGGATTTAGTTCTTGACTTCTTCTCCCTTCTACAGTCACTGTCTTGCTTATCTTACCTGGTCTCATGGAATCTCATTTATATATCCAGTCCAGTTATTTTTCTGAACTCCAGACTCCTAGCCCACTGCTTGTAGGCATATCTCTTTGAAATTCTCCTAGTATTCTTAAAGTTTACATGCCACAAATTAACTCATAAGCATTCCCCACAAGGCTGGTCACACTCTAGGCTTCCCAGTGTCAGCTGTGGGGTCCTTGCTCAGACCAAAACCTCATCCTTGATGCCATTCTTTCTTTCACATTCTAATCTACCAGGAAATCACATTGACTTTACCTTCAAAATTTACCATGACTCAATCCTATCCTCATGTCTTCTGTTCCCTTTCCAAACCTGCTTGCCGTTACTCTACCTGGACTATTGAAATAGCTTCCTAATTAGTCTCCTTGTCTCCACCCTTCTCATGCCATTTTAGCCTGAGCTTCAAATTGTAGCCAGAGTGGAAATTTAAAACAAATCAAATTGTGCTGCTCTCCATCAAAACCACCCAGTGGCTCCACATATCCAGAGGAAAGCCTATTATTACACGAGTTATATACCTCTGCAAAATTCATATGAAGTCCTAACCCCTAGTGCTTCAGAATGCATCTATATTTGGAGATACGGCCTTTAAAAAGTTAATTCAGGTAAAACGAGGCCGTATGTGTGGACTATAATTCAATATGACTGGTGTCTTTATAAGAAACACACAGATAACACATAGACCTCAGGATGAATGTGTGAAAATACAGTAAGAAGGTAGCCCCCTCATAAGCCAAGGACAGGGGCTGGAGAAGAGACCAAATCTATTGCCACCTTGATTTGGGACTTCTAGTCTCCAGAATTGTGAAAAAATAAATTTCTGTTAAGTCTTTCAGATTGTGGTATTATTTTCATATGACAAACCTAGGAAACTAATAGAAAGATCAGATTCTTTCAATGGTCTATAAGAACCTACTGTGCATAATTTGGTGTCCAGTTTCACCTTTCAGCTCATTTTCTACTCTTCCAGGTTCCAGCCATATGATATTCTGAGTATTCCTTTTTTCCTCTTCCTTCCTTCCTACCTTCCTTCCTTCCTTCCTTCCTTCCTTCCTTCCTTCTTTCCTTCCTTCCTTCCTTCTTTCCTTCCTGCTTTCCTTCCTTCCTTCCTTCCTTCCTTCCTTCCTTCCTTCCTTCCTTCCTTCCATTCCCTTTCCCACCCTTCCTTCCTCCTGCCCTCCCTCCTTTACTTCTCCAGTTCTTTCCTCCCTTTATTCCTTTCCCAAAAATCATAGAAAAGAAAACTTTACTAAGTAGACTTCTACATCCCTTTCTCCTTTGTACTGCTATGGTTTTGTAGTAGGTGGACTAGACCAGAAGCAGAATCTCAAGTTGGAGCATCCTTGCCTTTCTTTGATAATACATCTCTTTTTTGGTCAGGATTCAAGGGCGTATAAGGAGCTACAATGGAAAAAATATTTTATTTACTGCTGCCAGTCAGTAACTTATATTTATACCTAGTTCACTCAGGTTATAATAGAACTGCTCAGTTTTTAAAACATCAAATATGTGATTTAGATAATGAGACAGTTAAACGGTTTTTTTCCATGGTGGCTTTGAAAATAGTGTATTGGACTTGGAATCTAGCCATCTGATTTGAGAAATAGTTCAACCCCACAATGGATATGTGCTTTGGGCAGTCTCTTGACTTCTTTGAAATTAGACTTTTCTTCTTAAATTGGGGCCATGTGACTTCAAAATTATTAGAACTGAATTATTAGACTTGGTGTATACTTCTCCCACCTTTTGCCAGGTGATTGCTGATGTTCCTGATGAAAAAGCTGTCATTAGCCTGTGTCCCTGAGTGATGGTACTCCAAAGGACATGCAAAATAAACCTATGTGGCACTAGCAAGAAGTTACCTTTTATTATTAGGTCATTTAATTTTTTAGTTTGGTTGCTATAGCAACAGTACCTGGCCCATACTAGCTAGTATAGGAGGCAGAAAAAAGTGGTAGAAATGGAAAAAAATGTAAGAATTACAGAGGATAATTTTAGGATAAAAGAAACTTACACATACTTATACAGGTGAAGAGATGGAGCTAACAGAGGAGGACAAATTGAATGTGTAGGAGAGAGGGCAGATCACTGAAACATTAAGATCCAGAGAAAGGAGGAAAATGTCACCTCTGACACTGAATTAAAAGACACAAGAGTGAGTATATGGAGATGCTTGTAGAATATGAGGTAAGATACTAAAGAGATACATCCCTGATCACTCATTTTCCTTGATTAAGTATTATTTAAGTCCATTTGCAATAAGGAAAAAAGTAGGAGTTGAATAAAAAGTACTTGAGCAAGTTGGCTTGTTGAAGATTTGGTATGTTGCCAATAAAAATGAGAAAGAGGACTGACTGAGGACAAATCAAGGATGTTCCTCTCTGGCACTCAGTCATGAGTTCCTGGAGGGCAAAGGCTAGATACTCATTCCTCTGTATTATCAACATCAAGTACTGATACACTGCAAGTGTTTAAGAAATTCTTCTCAAACATATTACTGCCAGTCATTGTTATTTGATTCAGTTTTGGCATTAAATGGCAGGAATTTTCCCCTTTCCCATAAAATATTAGCTTGCCCTACACCTACCCTTACTTGTACCCTATAAAAATTATTAAAAGGAAGAAAACAAAAATAAAATTCAATTCCTACTTTGAACACTAAATTCCAACACACCCAGGAAGCAAATACACACATATAATATGATTTTGATTAGATGTGCTTCTGTTGGATGTCAAACTCTTTCATCCATGGTGGCAAATTTCCAAGAGGGAATTTTTTAACTGAAAGCTTTCATCATGTTGAATTCCCATCACAAGCAGGTAGCACTGAAATGTCTTTGCAGTGTGAATTACAATTAGCATTCTAAAGAGAGATGAATTTTAAGGATGCCTCTTGTAGCAATTAAGTTATGGGAGAATTAATAATATGGCTTCATTTTTCATAAAGCACATACATTTTTAAATTTAAAAATCACCAAGATAATGTTTACCTCTTCTAACCAGTAAAACAATGAAAAATATATAAAGAATATGTTAAAAGTTGTCACCTTCTCCACTGGCTCACCCAGTGGAGATGATGTTGACAGCTTGGTGTGTATTCATGTAATGCTTTTTCTATGTTTATACAAACATATGGTACCCTAGTGAAGATTTTTTTGTTATTATCTTTCACTTTGCTAAAACTGCACATGTTAGTCTGTACTTGCATGTATAATTACATAATGTATCAAGGATATCTTCTGCAGGTTGATTATGACAGATATAATTGTACATTTCAATATAGTAAACTATTCTCGTATTCATGAGTACTCAGATTTACTAGTTTTCTGCTGTTTTAAACAAAGGTTGCAAGGGCATAGGCAAGGACTTTCTAAACAAAACCCTGGTTGCATAGGAAATACTACCGAGAATCAACAAATGGAATCTTATCAAGTTAAAAAATTTCTGCAAAGCAAAATAACCCACCAACAGAGTAAAAAGATAACCCACAGAATGGGAATTTTTTTTCCCAGCCATTCCACAGAGGGTTAGTTTCTAAACTAAACAAATAAATAAAAAAATTAGGCCTCTCCCAAAATAAAAGACCCAGTCAAACCACAGGCAAGTGAAATGAATAGACACTTCATAGAAAAAGTACGAGTGGTCAATAAATGCATGAAGAAATGCTCAACGTCTCTAGTCATTAGAGAAATACAAATTAAAATTGTACTGAGATTTCATCTTACCCCAGAAAGAATGACTCTCATGAAGAAATCAGTGTATTACCTATCAATATTCTCTTATTTTGTTGTGAAATTTTATTTTCATGAAATACAAAAATTATTTAAAAAGAAATCAAATAATAACAAGTACTGGTAAGGCAGTGCAGGGGAGAAGGTACATTGGTGGGAATGTAAACTAGTACAACCACTCTGGAAATCAGTACAGAAATTCCTCAAAAAACCAAAAGTAGAATTCCATTTGACTCAGCTATTCCCCTTCTAGGTATCTTCCTGAAAGAATTAAAAACATCATATTACAGTGATACATGTGTACTCATGTTTTTACTAAAACACAACTCATAATAGCTAAATCTTGGAAGCAGCCCATATGTCCATCAGCAGATGAACTGATCAAGAAATGTGGTATTTACACACAATGGAGTACTACTCTGCCATAAAGATAAACTTGAGACATTTGTAGGAACATAGATGCTCTTGAGAACATAAGATTAAGTGAGATAAATTAGACGCATGAGTTCAAATACCTCATGTTTTCTCTTATGAGAAACTCATGGTATAAATAAAGAACAACATAAAAGATAGATAATAGAAAGAATGAAGATAAATCTTTCTCAAATGGGAAGATGGTTATGAGATGGAGGAAGGGGGAGGGAGGGAAGGGAAAGGGATGAAAAAAGGGATTCAGATGTGTTATGTACATGTGTCAACTTCACAGAAGCAATGTAAACACTATGTGCTGTGAACATGTGCAAAAAATAAAGGAAGGTGATCAAGAGTTGGATGGAAGCAGGGAGGGAAGAGAAAAAGTATGAGAAAAGGAAGGAAGAGGAATTATGTACATGTACCAAATCCCCACAAGAAATATAGACGTTACATATTAAAAACATGTACTAAAAAGAGAATGATTTAGAGAAAACAAATGCAATGAATATCTTTGAATGTATTTTTGCACAGTATCTCCAGAAATACTTGGCAGGGGCTCCAATGAGGAAACCAACTCTAGGTATATAAGAGGAAAATGTTTCCAGCATGAAAGAAAATATCAAAGTGCATCAAAGAGGACAGAGTGATAGGAGATTTGAAGTGGATTCGAAATCTTGTTCTGGATTTGATGTATTTTGCGAAAACCTCTATGATTTAATTCTTTTCCTTGAAATGGAAATATTAATGCTTTCCATGTCATCAGTATAGGTTCTTAGTATTTCTGCTACACCTGCTTTTAAGTTCACTACATAAAATGTTGCTTACCTTTACATACATGCATGTATATTATAGGTATACTACAAATGACTGCTCACTTGATAGATCCCACTCTCATTTCCCTACGATTGGTTATTTTGTGGAATTTCTAAAGAGATGCCTCTCTTTTGTCCCCAAAAATAATTTGGAGAAGCTTTATGCTCACTGACAATATTCTTGCCAACAGACTGACTTCGAATGCCCCATGCTTCCAAACCATCCAAACCAAGAGGTCTCAGGTTCTCCCACCTATTCCGGGGCAAGAAAATACCTTATCCTCAGAGTCATCCAAGCCCTTTTTCTGCCCCTTCGGGTTCTCTTGTCTCTCTCACTACAAGGCCTCAAATGCCATCCTGGAGGTTGAATGGGAAGTGGACGCTGATCAGCACTTTCCTTCATCCACTCCTTATTTCAAAAGCTGCAATTTTTTGAGTGGTCTTCTGATTACCCCCATCTACATTCCTGTTCCAAGACATGTTTGGAAAAAAAGTTCACATGGATCTGAAAGAAAACAAATGAATCTACTTAGAAAAGGGGGAAGCTTATGTTAAATGTCTTGGTACATATACTGTATTTCTATGAGGTGTAGTTATGGTCAACATGGTAAAACTTAGTATTCTATTAGTTAAATGTGAGGACTTATCAATGAAGAATAATACAAGGAAAAAAAATGAATGAGAAAAAGAAAGACAGAATAAAGTAAAAGGGATATTATTACTTTCACTGAACTTAACATGGCGAAGGGATTGTTCTCAAATTTGTTGACATTTCATATGAAAATACTCATATGGTAAGAAAAATGTAAATGAAAATGCATTAGCAAGGAGTGATTTTAAAAAATAAAAGTACCTTTTAAAAGACTGATCAGACTCTAATAATTATTAATCAAAGGGAAAGAAATACCTTTTCAGGTTTTGTTTTAGGCCAAATTTAAAGAATTTACATAATTAAAATTTTTTTCATGCCCATCTGAACCTTGGGAAAAAGAAAAAATACATTTCTGTACAGTGACTTTTCAGAAAAATTGAACATAATTTTCAGTTGAATCTTAAAAGTAAGATTTGTGGGACAAGATTGTAAGATTCAGGCTTAAGTCTAAAATACAAACGAAGTTGTTGACAGTGGAAAATGCCTCCCCAGGGTCTTTGGGGAGCAGGTCCATTTTGGGTCACTCATCTTGTCAACAGGAGAGTTTCTTCTAGGAGGCCATACTATTGTCTATCAAACTCCTGGACACTGACCTTGGGTACCAGCAGGGCACTCCTCACATCTGAGCAGAGTGGCTCTGCTCAGAATTTTCCCAGGAAGATATTGTGCTGTCCTTAGGAAGAGGTTAACTCATATCGAGTGACCCTTTTATCTATCTTCCAACAGACATTTGGAATCACAGAAGTTTCTTGGAAACACTTTGGAATCTGTGTCCTTCTAGAAAACTAAGTTTGTTAAATGCTGTACTAGGGTATGATGGAAGTCATGGACAGAGGTCATATGTCTTCATTTTATTTATATCAAATTAAACCTAGCTCATAAGCAACACTGCCTTGACCCTGATATGTTGTTGGGTCAGCCAAGAAGTTAATTCTTAGTCAAATAGACTCTACATATGTTTTACCGTGTTGTACAAGAGTCTTATGTGGTACTGAGAAGATGAAAATGTGTCTCTAATATACAGCTTGTCATTGCTACTAACATTTTTAGTATCCAGATTGTCATGGTCCTTTGAAAATGGATGACTTGGTATGGAGTAGAGAATATGATGATAACAAAATACAAGCTAATGTCATATGTGTTAC